>CBVK0100043169.1:0-38898 GCA_900067695.1 Picea abies
CCCCTCTCTCTCTACCCCACTCTCCACAACATCAAAGAAATCAAATGAATGGATTGTAGGGTTGAGCCAAGGTAGATTTGCATCTATAACTCCTTTGTAGATATCACTTGAAAATCATTATGATAATAAAAATTTGGCTAAAAGAACTACCAAAATGAGCTCGATATAATTATAAGAATTTCCCACACATCCTTCACTCCCTTCACTCGGAGGGGAGGGAAAAGTTTGGGCAAAGTAGAGCTGCCATGAAAGTCTCAAACAACATCAGATTCAAAAGAAGAGAAAGAACACCAGCTGCAGCATTGTTGGCCCTTGGTTATGGAAGAAAGAAAATACTACAGAAGAAAAGGAGAAACACGAACTGCACAGAAGGAAGGTTGACTGAGATCAGGTCGAAGTGGTTAAAGAAGTAGAAAAGATGGAGAAAAGTCCGAGAGAGCAAGTCGTTGGATGAGGAGATCGAGGAAGATAGATCAACAAGGAAGGTGGATCGTGGACAACTCAGCAAGAGAAAAATCCACCGGTAGATGCTTTGGAGAACCTCGCGGGAAGGAAGGAAAGACAGGTTGGCGAAGCCCTGAAATTTCAGTCAAGTTGACCTAGGGTTTTATAGACCTAGGGTTAGGGTTTTGACACCTAGGTTTCGGCCTAAGGATGTTCGAGAGCTATTGTAATGTATAAATAAAGGTCAAGAGGACCTAGGATGGGTTCGTTCTGAGTTTGTTGATTTAAAGAGGAGTGGTTGTTGTTAATGTAGAGAGAGAAGTATTGTGTTGTGAGAGAATTCGGTATTGTAAGATCTTCAGTTGTGTGCGAAGATCAACCCTGCAGTTGGCTGCGCAAGGAAGGGAGATAGAGAGAAGATATGCAAGACAAGATCACAAATAGAACTGTAATCTTTCACCTAATATATTATAAATCACAGTTATGTGGACGTAGCCCTATGGAGAGGGTGAACCACGTATATCCTGTTGTTCAGTGTGATTGATGTCATGTTATTTTACCTTCTGATATTCTATAGATGCATTATTGTGTTAAATATGAGACATAAATACGCAAGTAGGTTAATGCTTGGTAAGAATAACTAGGTCGCTGTGTGATGTTGTTGTATTGGATCCATTTTACATTTCCTCTAGTTGTATACATCTGTGTCCTGCAACCCCCTATTGCTACTTCGGGTGAGACTACATATGCTTCACAGGTGTTGTCGAAAGGGCCAGTAGTTAGGGCTTGTTGGTGCTTTGTTAGAGTTGAACCTCAGGTCTACTCCTGTGCCAACAAATGGTTTCGTTGCTGGTAGATCCATCCAAGATTGCCATTATTATCGATCTACCCCCTCCTACTTCAGTCAGATAGATGTGCACTATGTTGGGACATATTGGATACTATAGGAAGTTCATTAAGGGCTATGCACAAATCACAACACCTATGGAGAAGCTTTTGAAGAAAGATTGTCAGTTTCAATGGACAGAAGAATGTCAGCAGAGCTTCAACAAACTGAAACAAAAAATGGTTACTACGCCTATTCTGGTTTTTCCAGATTGGAGCAAGGAATTTCGTGTGCATGTCGATGCATCTTCTATTGCATTAGGAGAAGTGTTAGCGCAACCAGGAGTAGGAGACATTGACCACCTGTTAGCCTTTGCTAGCAGGAAACTATCTACAACTGAGATAAATTGCAGTACCACTGAGAGAGAAGGGTTAGCCATGGTGTATGCACTACAAAAGTTTCGTCACTACTTGTTAGGAGGACACTTTAAGATGTTCATTGATCACTCCACACTGAAATATCTAGTCAACAATCCAGTGTTGGGGGGAAGGATATGCAGATGGCTTCTGTTATTTCAGGAATATGATTTGGAAATTGTGGTAAAGCCAGGAAGGATGAACAAGGGACATGACCACTTGTCTAGATTGGAACATGGAGAGGAACCTACTAGTTGGGAGTATACACTATCGGTTGCATAATTACTGGCCATTAGAAAGGTTGATGATCACTTCGTCGAGATAGTTCATTTCCTATAAATGGGAATAACACCTCGTGAATACACTATCATTCAAAAGAAACAACTGGTAGTGCGCGTTGTGGATTTTTCTCTTATAGATGGACAACTATATAAGATGGGACCTGATGAGATCCCGAGGAGATGTCTTATGGAGGCAGAACGACCATTGATTTTAGCATAAGCTTATGAAGGCATCGCGGGAGGTCACTACAGAGAAAAAGAAACAGCGCAGAAGATTCTTAGAGTTGTCCTCTGGTGACCCACTTTACACAAAGATGCTAAAGAATACTACAGAGCTTGTGATGTATGCCAAAGAGTTGGGAAACCTTCCAGAAGAAATGAAATTTCATTATCACCCCAACTAACCTTACAATCATTTGAGAAATGGGCCATTAACTTCGTGCGACCTATAAACCCACCAGGGAAGCGCACATGAGCTAGATACATTATCAATGCAACAGAGTATTTGACCAGATGGGTAGAAGCAAGAGAAGTTGAGGACTGTAGTGCAACTACAACTACACGTTCCATATTTGATGATATCATAACCAGGTTTGGATTCCCAAAGATCCTCATGAGTGATCAAGGTACACATTTTATTAATAAGACTATTGTACCCTTGAATCAGGAATTTGAAGTTCATCATCAGAAGAGAACCCCATACCATCCACAGGCGAATGGTACAGTTGAGGCTTTCAACAAGATCTTGGAGACAACGTTGACGAATATTTGCAATGTAAACAGAGATGACTGGGATTTGAGAGTACCAACCGTGTTATGGCCCTATAGAACCACTTGTAAGAAGTTGGCAATACAGAGTCCCTTTAAGTTGATTTATGGTCTAGAAGTGGTGGTGCCCATGGAATACTTAGTTACTAGCCTAAGAATTGCAGTGTTCACAGATATGGATGACACTGGTGCTATTCAAGAGAGGCTTGCACAGTTGGTCGAACTAGAAGAAGATGGATTTATTACAGGATTTCATCAGCAGGTTCAAAAGGAATGAGAAAAGGCCTACCATGACATATCAATAAGAAAGCATTTAAGCAAGGAGATCGTGTATTGGTATATGATAGCAAGTTCATGAAGCATCTAGGGAAGTTCAGAACACATTGGCTGGGGCCATATGACATTGCCTATGTTATAGAAGGAGGAGCTACGTAACTGAAGACTTTGAATGGGGAGTGGAAGGAAGGATTGGTGAATGGGAACCAGATGAAATTGTACTATGACAACTAGTTGCCTTGCAACTCTCGGTAAAAACAAAAGGAGAAGGATCTAGGTACCAGGTGTAGTTGAGACTGGGTACCAGACACAATAAAGATAGTCTGGACATAGGGTTGAGGAACAGAGTAGAAAACACAGGATGTGTTGCATAGTCTGAAGTCGAGGTACAACAGAAGATTCAGATCAGAGTGCCTCGGGAGGAGTCACAGGTGAGTTTTGGGGGCCTGTTTTCCCTTGGTTATGGAAGAGAGCGAATACTACGGAAGAAAAGTTGAAACATAAACTACGCGAAAGGAAGGTTGACTGGGATCAGGTCGAAGTGGTTAAAGAAGAAGAAAAGATGGAGTGAAGTCTGAGAGAGCAAGACGTTGGACAAGGAGATTGAGGAATACAGATCAACAAGGAACATGGACAACTCATCAAGTGAAAAAATCCACCAGTGGATGCTTTGGAGAACCTCGCAGGAAGGAAGGAAAGATAGGCTGGCGAAGCCCCGAAAACAGGGGTCAATTTGACCTAGGGTTTTGGAAACCTAGGGTTTTGGTATTTAGGGTTTTGACACCTAGGTTTCGGCCTAAGGATGTCCGAGAGATATTGTAATGTATAAATAAAGGTCAAGAGGACTTGGGATGGGTTCGTTCTGAATTCGTTGATGTAAAGAGAAGTGGTTGTTGTTAATGTAGAGAGAGAAGTATTGTGCTATGAGAGAAATTGGTATTGTAAGATCTTCCATTGGGTGTGAAGATCAATCCTGCGAAGATCAACCCTGAAGATCTTCGGTTAATATCTCTTGCGCAAGAATAGTGTTAATTTTGATAACTTGTAGATCTGACAACTTTGTACCAACACTTCCTACCCTCCCTCTCTCTCTCTCTCTCTCTCTCTCTCTCACACACACACACACAGAGAGAGAGAGAGAGAGAGAGAGAGAGAGAGAGAGAGAGCAATGGAGAGAGGGATAGAAAGGAAGAGAGAAAGAAATAAAGATAGGTAAAAAGAGATAAGGGAAGCTAACTGCTTTTCTGTGTCTATTTTCTTTTGCATGCCTAACTTTTGTATTTTCTTCTTTGGCGCATTCCCTCAAAACTCAGTTCTTCAAACTACCTGTCCAACAGGTTCCTTGAGTGGAGACCCCGTGATTTTAAGCCATCTTAGTAGATATTTTCCTTTCATCATTATTCTGAGCAGTCTGAGTTGTACTCATGTAACTTGCTTGAGGAGAAACATTGTCTGGAATACAAGAACCTATTGTCCCACCTTTAAATCCTTTGACTTTGTCCACTTGTGGGGATACTGGATTTTCCCCTTTGAACTTATTGAATTGAGCTCTTGTTTGGATCACATTGTATTGTTCTTTAGTCAAAATTTCTTCTTATTCTACTATCGAATATTCTTCTAAAAATGACATCATATCATCATCCATCTCCATGGATTCAAGGATTCAATAAGATGCCTCATTATTAAATTTTGGAGAGTTCAATAATTGGTCATGTTCCTTA
Organism: Picea abies; assembly: GCA_900067695.1. Taxonomy (NCBI): domain Eukaryota; kingdom Viridiplantae; phylum Streptophyta; class Pinopsida; order Pinales; family Pinaceae; genus Picea; species Picea abies. The sequence goes on from CBVK0100043169.1 coordinate 4,733, forward strand.
AGGATTTCATCTATTACACCATCATTGGGATTTTGAAATTGGGGAGATCTATGCCCAGGAACATGATTGTCGACAGTCTGGTTTCTTTGTAGATTTTAGACTCTGAAGCCATATGTTGGTGCTCCAATATTGTGGTACTATTGATGCGGTCTTTGTTCTTCACTTATTCTTAATTGAATTATTTCATTTTATATTTGTCTAACCATTTTGTTCAATTAAACAATTTCTACGTCGTGTTTTGCATGTGAGGCTTCATTTGGTGGAGGAATATTTCACACATTTGGAGGTTGACCATGACAAATACATCTTCCAAGTGATTTGTCTTGAACATTTTTAGCTGGCATAACCATGATCTTATTTGAAATAGTAAGGACCATCATTTGTTGTTGCAATCTTCCCGAAATAATATTCAGGTCTACATTATTTTATAACATATCTTCTTCCATCTCTTGTGCTTTCCTCATAACATCTTCTAACGTAGCAATTCATGTGCACTGGATTTCATATTTCACATTTGTAGGTATAGCATTTTTTAAACACCCTATAAAAATAGGGGCATTAAGAAGTTGATCCTCATGGATTCGTTGTAGATTCCTAAAAAATCAAAGATCAAAACTCTAATCTTTACATTCTTCCCCAAATGGATTTGAATAAATTGAGTAAGGAGAGTATGCTATGTGACAGGATGAACATATCTAACCATGAATGCATACTCGATATCATCAAAACATGTGATCGAATTTTCTAGTAGGGATAAATACCATTCATAAGCAGGACCAATCAAAGTTTGTAGATAACCTATAACCACGACATCATCATGTATTACCCCATGAATATAAAAAATTGTTAAAAATTGATCAAGATGTTTATCAGGATTCATAATACCATCACCATTAAATACTAGTAATACTCCAACGGGAATATTTGGAAAATGATTTTATTCACCTTGAAGAGAAAAATGACTTATTCTCTGTCTCCATCTTTGGTTTCTTTGCATGTCTTCATTTATTCTTCTTTCATCTCACATTTCATCATTTATTTCTTCTTCATTTAGTTCTCGTGATCTTCCATGTCTTCTTGATGAGAAATAGACAATGGAAAAAGGGATATAGAAGCTTGAACTATAGAACTATTGGCTTGCTCCATTTGTTCAATAAATTTCCTTCTACTTCTTGTTATAGGGGGGCTAGTATTATAAATATTTATTGGAGTGACCTTTCAAAATTTCGTTGAACTGGAGGTTCTCGTTGATCCAGTACTTGCGAAGATCATTCAAGTTCTTCTTGATTCTTTGTTTTTTTCAAGAACATATCATATAATTGATTCAAAATACTTATTTGATCATCCAATCCAATACGAAAATGAGGTTGGATTGGATCAAGACAGGTCATCAATAGGAAATCCATTAATGGGGCATCCATGTTGTCATTTTCCTCTCTCTCTCCATTCTTATACCCACTTCCTATCTAATCCAACAGAGAGATATCCAACATTCCTACCAAATCCAGGATACCCACATGTTTAACATCTCAGTCCAACATAGATGTGGTCTCAAACTATTGATCAAGTCCAATTATCTTTTCCTCCAAAGAGAGATATCATGTGGCATGTCACTTTTGTAACCATTTATATGCCCCATATCATGCACAATAAACTTTCACCCACTAGTGACATTCTCAAAGTCTTATATATCATTAATGCACTTTTACAAACGAAGGGTCATTCCAAAACTACTTCTCATCAACTATTGGATGCACCACACCACACTCTACCTCTTGCAGCCATTTCACACAACACATATCTAAGATACAATGCACATTATTGTCCCCATATTTTTGCACTGACTATAGCATTTCACAATCTAGGATGTCAACATTCTCTTGCTCATTGCATTCCATAAGAAATTTTTTAGATCAATACTCATACACAAGTGGATTATACATCACCTCCAAGATCCATTTTACATATCCTCATACACAAGTGGATTATACATCACCTCCAAGATCCATTTTACATATCTTATGATACCCTATCCTTGGATTTGGATTATTATCTACAATCCTAGGCCATTTGCATAATCCATATGGCACTCAATGCCTCTTATTGAGAATGATGATTGTGCTTCTATTGCACCTATATAGCCGACACATTTTGTTTCATCATGGAATTTGATAGGACCTTCAACATAATCGTTTAAACATCAAAAACGGGGAACCATTTAGGGTGTACCTCTTTTGTCTCTCACTACTAAGCTTCTAGATAGTCTCAAATTATATGACAACACTACCAATCTTGCACCCCTTGGAGACACTATCTCTGGTATAAAGTGGTAGGTTTCTCTCTAGATCCGCAACAAGTATATTTAATTGTAATCACAACTTATGCTTTACACATTCAGGTAGTGCACTCTCTGACATGCCCCTCTATGGTTTAACTTCTCTCATTTTCTCACTTCATGTATATGGTGCAAAATTACACATTTCTATTTGCACCATTGAATATCTCACCCCATAGACATGGCATACTTGTTCCAATAAGAATTTTTCCATTGGGTTCAATTTCTTTCCACTGTCACTAGCCATAGACAAGGACCAATCAAAAAATCTTGTAGAAAGATAACACTCATTTTTCAAGACCAACATTGATCTCCCTATATGTCATCTCTATTGTAGCCCAACACTCAACATTAGGATGTTTCTTCCAACCTTTTTTAGCTTATAGATGCACTCTTATATCATATTTAGAATACTCCATTATCACCTTTTCTTTGTCATGATTTATCCAATTCACCACATAGACTCACAATGTTTCTTTCATTGGACTAAGAATCAAAGAGACCAATGATTTGACTCCTAGACATTGGACTTATTCAACATTTCTTAGTTATTTAGTCTATGCCCTATACCAATACACTATGTTCTATGCACATCTATGGTTAATATTCTCTCATTTTTTCACTTCGTATATGAATTTCAATTCCTCACATGTTTATGTACACCGTTAACTTTTTGTCTCCACATATGTAACATCTTTGGTTCAGCATGACACTTCGACACCAAAGGGAAAATCCACATGATAATCGCCATATGAGTCACTTAGTTTCTACCATAGCACCATTCTCTACAAATATATGCCTCTTCTTGCAGTGCCACACTCAACATTGATGTCCAAGGAAAATTTATGTCCAAGGACCATAGCATTATTTTTCTCCTATATCCATTCCTAAACCAGGAGGAAAGAGAGGATGATTTCAATCTAAACCGAAAGGAACATAAGGACATGCCTCATCAACAACTCACATATCTTGAAGGCACTTTTCTAGTTTTCCAATAACATTCATGGATTCTAGTTATGTGCATATGCATTATTTATCTTTTATTCCATACTTCAACATGCATGCATTTAGTTTATTGTTTCTTTTAATTAGAAAGTTAGTTGATTGGATCCATTATAAAACTATAAAAATCTTTTGGTCACATGAATAAAGTTAAGCATATGTTCTAATCTATTTTTTGCCTTTTGTTTTCTTCTATAAATTGTGAACTTTAATGGTAAGATTTGGCAGAGAGTTTCATCATTATGTAATCAAATGTTTCAATCTCTTGCATAGGATGCGGCCTAGGAAAAGTATGAGCTCCAACTTTTCAAATTCCAATGGCCTTCTCAAAATATTGTTGCAGCTTAGGAAAAGTATGGATTGGTTTTCCTCCAATTCCAGTTTCCACTTTTCTAGTAACCATTCCAAATTTTCAATCTTCATAATGTGAATTTGGCAACCAACTTTTGATAAAAAAAAAATATTTTATCACAAGTGGTGAAACAAGTATTTACAGTTTCTCTTTGCACCTTACACTGCTGGTATTAAGGATAAAGTTGAATGATATTGAAGCTTGGAAGGTAGCTCAATATCTCGTATCTCCACGATTTGGTTCTTTTATGCCTATTTCGAGGGCTTCTGGTATTTTCACATTATCTAGTTAGTTGTAAAGAGGGATTTTGTGATTGACATGATAGTTCAGAATATACATTAAACCCTTGGCAATGAAATATGTATTACAAATTAATTCATTGGTGAATATAGCAATCGATTATTCGTGTAGTTGTTCTTTATGACATATAACCTATATTCTGATCGACTCAATGTTCAGTTCATCCCATTATTTCAAGGGATTTAGAACACCACTCCAGCTATGTATATCCATCAGACTAAAATTTCTATTGCGTCCAAATCCGAAAAGAAATATTCCTTTTTTGTTCCATGCATCGTGGGAGCGCATCACATATTGTTCGATCACCCATTAATCAGGGTAAATTCATGCTTAAGCACCAAAACTCTGTATTTATATGGGTGCCCTGCAACCTAGAACCGCATTCTCCCGTTTCCTTTGATATTTCAGGTTTTAGAATTAAGAAGAGAGGTCGATTCCTTTGATATTTCAGGTTTTAGAGTTAAGAAGAGGGGATTGGTAACGATGAGGATGAGCACAATATGGAAAGTTATGGTATTCACATTGGTAGTGCAGGCGACAATGATGGATGGTGCAAAAGCTACCATCTCCTGCTCGACGATGATCTCTGATCCGGTCCCTTGCCTTTCCTATGTTAAGTTAAATAACAATTTATTTATTAATGAATTGGAAGATAGGTTGGATATAAAATACATAAAAGAAGAAATTGTACAGAAATGGAATATGAATGCGATAAAAAAAGTCTCAAACCTTGTCATCTTCTACTTAAAGAAAGAAGGAGAAGAAGACACTTTAGGGTTAGTCTAGGATAAAATGCAACAAAATTACAAATTTAAACAACATGCCTTATAAAAACATAAAGTTAGGGTGACTAATTAAGGTTAATTGGACTTAAGGAAAGTTCCATTGAAAATAAATTTAGCATAGTACTAAGTAAAACTTGGAAAATTTAGGAATAATTATAAATGAAGATTTCATTTCAATGGATCAAGCTAAATTTAAGAAGGAAGTACAAAAGGTGAAAAATGTATGAAACAATGAAAATGAGAAATAATTAGAAATGGAAAATTAATTATTAGAGAGAACATAAATCTGATAATAAATAGGAATTCAAGAGCTTGGGATCCTTACCTTGAAGTATGCAGCTTTTCCATGGAGAAAGGTTCCTAATTAAAGAATTTCTAGAGAAATTGACATTATCTTGCCTATAGAAACTTGAGGACATGATTCTAAAACATGATGAATCTTGTGTAGTTGATATGTATGGCTTTGTTCTATAGTCAATATGGAATAAAAGATCCCCTCAAAGAGGCCTCAGAGACATAGCTTTTATACTTTATCTTAAGCTTCATAAGAAAGACCCTTTCAATCGGTACTTATGGATGGAAATTCAAGTCATTAATACTAACAACATAGTTTGAGATATATGTTATTTTGCACCTTTGAATTGTACATTTTCGATAAAAATTGTCCTTTAAATAACTTAAAACATGATATTTCTTATCTAAGAAATATAATATTCTTTTCCTAGAAGAATTTAATGTTGGAACAACAAGTAAGCATGTTGTAATCCTAAGCAAGATCTCTAACTTTAACCCTTTGTAGTTAGATAAAGATCTTTATTTATTGTGCATGTATGGAAGAAGCTAAGAAGATTCAAGTGAAAACTAGTTTGATATAAAATTAATCGAACTTTGTAGTTGTCAAGACCTTGTAACATGCAATGACTTAAGGCAGTGGCCAAAATCCAATTGAATGACTTGTATCCATGGCCCTGGCAATATGATTGTTGACTATGTTATATTCGATATCCCTTTGTTCAACCAAATTGTTAGTTTTTGTATCTCACATGATCATGAGCTCGACTCAGATCACATATCGTTAATTCTAACTCTAAATATTGAATTATGTTAGAATTCCATAGATCAGGCTTTAACAATGAAAAAACACTTGATATTTGACAAAAATAAAGAAAATAATTTTCCACAAGATTTCACGAAGGAATTAAATCCCTTAATAAGGGATGGACCTATATCATAAACCTTATTGATAATGATTATTATTATTATTATTAAGTAAGAAGCTATATATTCCCTGTCATGAATACAAAATTACAGTATCGACTTGGTATCGAGTTTTGGATGCACTGAGTTGCCCCGAAGGGAAACCAACTCATCCTGACACTTGGACTGTAAAAAAAAAACAGTAATGATTACACATATTTGTCTGAATCACTCCGTGGGGAAACTGATTCGACCGACCTATGCATGCATATTGTGGACCAAAAGAAGAGCAGACTATGAACCAAAAAAAATCCTATCTTCTGACAGACCCATAGAATCGAGAGTGCTAAAATCCAACAACCTATGAAGAAACTTCCAGAAACAATTGGCATTTGTCAAAATAAAATAAGCATTTTGACACATGTGCGCCTGTTGACTATCATGGTGTATGGTGCGCTTGCTTGTTCTCATTGGTCTCGCTTGTCCTCAGATTCCTTTGCTCATGTGTCCATGTCTTGCTCATCCTCCCCCTGGAAGTCTAGAGCAAGAAACGCCCTTGGAGATGCTGGGGCATTGGTGCCCGAATTTGGTGAATGTAGGGAGCGAAGCAGGGTTGAGAAAAAAGATTCAATTTTCTTTGCGCGTTGATCAAGGTGTTCCAATCGAAAATGAAGGTCATCGACGTCCTTACGGACTGCGAAGACCAAATCTTACAGAATCGAGACCGAATCTCTGAGTTGTGGGCATGAAGCATAGTCCAGATGGAGAAGAGCTTGGCCTCAAGGCACTTCCAATTGTATTTCTTGCATTTGAGCATTGAATTCCTCCAGAAAAGGCACAAAAGGTGGCGATGGGGGTGCTGAATGAGGTGGAGAGGGAGAAAAGGGTGGTGGACTAGAAGGGCATGTAAGTGTTGGCTATGAGGTCGAGGCTAGGTATGGGAGAGGTCCAGGAGAAAAGTCGAGAGAATTACCCTAAAGGTCAATCCATTCAACTCGACAATCCCATGGCTATGATAGAGGTCGAAGACCACTTTGGCCTAGGGAGGACTGACTAGATGACGGGGGTGAGGAACTAAGTGCAGGAGCGAAGGTAGGTAGGTGTCGGCAGGCCATGACCGCTCTGTTCTGGTACCAGAGAGCACCTCTCTTTGGCTTCCCGAGAAGGTGAGGCATAGCCAGACGAGCGTGAGGGTGAGGCGGAGATGCGAGCAAGGAGATCCAGGTGGACACCAGGACGAACGATAGAGTGCAAGAGAAGCCGGAAGGAGAGGGCGATGGATACAAACTGGAGGGAATGACATCTCCATAAGAGGGAGAATGGACAGTAATTACACATGAGCGCAGAAGGATCGAATAATGTACAATATCCATAGCCATGACGGGAAGCCAACACAAGGCGCACTGAAGCATTTAGTTTGGAGCATGCAGAAATGAAGAATTGCAGAGTTCATCGGGAGGTATTAAAGGTTGTAGGAAGTAGCAAGTGTCCTCACGTGGCCAGTGGTGAGGTGGCGGGCTCTGGGTTCTCAGGAGGATGCGTGGAGCGCTCTGACACCCTATCTGGGGGATAATGATGATTATTATCATAACCTTCTTGATAATGATAATTATGATGACGATGTTACCATCCACTCTTCCGATCTCACAATAAAATAAGCATTTTGACACATGTGCGCCTGCTAACTATCATGGTGTCTGGTGTGCTTGCTTGTCCTCATTGGTCTCGCTTGTCCTCAGATTCCTTTGCTCATGTGTCCATTCCTTTCTCATCCTCCCCCTGGAAGTCTAGAGCAAGAAACGCCCTTGGAGATGCTGGGGCGTTGGTGCCCAAATCTGGTGAATGCAGGGAGCGAAGCAGGGTTGAGAACAAAGATTCAATTTTCTTTGCACGCTGATCAAGGTGTTCCAACCGAAAACGAAGGTCATCGACGTCCTTACGAACTGCGAAGACCAAATCTTACAGAATCGAGACCGAATCTCTGAGTTGTGGGCATGAAGCACAATCTGGATGGAGAAGATCTTGGCCTCGAGGCACTTCCAATTGTAGTTATTGCATTTGAGCATTGAATTCCTCCAAAGAAGGCACAAAAGGTGGTGATGGGGGTGCCAAATGATGTGGAGAGGGAGCGAAGGGTGGTGGACTAGAAGGGCATGCAAGTGTTGGCTATGAGGTCGAGGCCAGGTCTGGGAGAGATCCAGGAGAAAATTCGAGAGAATTACCCTGAAGGTCAAGCCATTCAACTCAGCAATCCCATGGATATGATAGAGGCGGAAGACCACTTTGGCCTGGGGAGGACTGAGTGGATGACGGGGGTGAGGAACTAAGTGCAAGAGCGAAGGTAGGCAGGTGTCAGCGGTCCATGACCACTGTATTCTGGTACCAGAGAGCACCTCTCTTTCGCTTCCCGCGAAGGCGAGGCATAGCCAGACGAGCGTGAGGGTGAGGCGGAGATGCGAGCAGGGAGATCCAAGTGGACACCAGGATGAACGATAGAATGCAAGAGAAGCCAAAAGGAGAGGGCGATGGATACAAACTGGAGGGAATGACATCTCCATAAGAGGGAGAATGGACAGTAATTGCACACGAGCGCAGAAGGATCGAACAATGTACAATATCCATAGCCATGACAGGAAGCCAACACAAGGTGCGCAGAAGCATTTAGTTGGGAGCATACAGAAATGAAGAATTGCAGAGTTCATCGGGAGGTATTAAAGGCTGTAGGAAGCAACAAGTGTCCTCATGTGGCCAGTGGTGAGGTGGCAGGCTCTGGGTTCTCAGGAGGATGTGTGGAGCGCTCTGACACCCTATCCAGGGGATAATGATGATTATTATCATAACATTCTTGATAATGATAATTATGATGATGATGTTACCATCCACTGAGACCAATATTGGTCAATCGAACCTTAAGAAATAAAAGTTAATTCTTTTATATTATTATGTTGTTTTTAAAATCAAATAGCTTGCAAATAAGATGATCGAGCTCTCTTTGGCCTTCATGCCTTATTACATTATAGTATTAGTGGTATTACAAATGTTCAAGATGATATTTGATCTCTTTGTAGGAGAAAATGTTTTTCATCTTCTACCTTGTTCGGATTGCATACTTTACAAAAATAATTGTATCCAAGTGTTTTAGGTTTTATCCACCACTCAGTTTCACTATGAAGGTCATTGGAGTTTGTTCCTATTTTTACAACATTTATTTTCTTCTTGACGCTAGAAGTATTAGATAATTAATTTTGATCTTCTAGATTAAGGTTTATGGCCTCGTAGTAAACCATTATGTTCTTATTCTCAATCTCATTGTAGCATCGTAGTGTTTCTTTAAAGTTAGTTATGATAATATTTTTAATAGTGTAACTCTAACCCTAAAAGAACCATATTTTTGCATCAAAAACACCAAATCAACTGTAAAGCCCATCCCTGGGCTTCATAGCCAAAAATAAAAATTGTAACCTAATACCATTTGTAAATCTTAATAGTAAATTAAATTGACAACAATTTCCAGCAATTAAATTCTTATTTTTCACAGATTACAACATAATCTCAATATTTATAACGTGATTAACAACAACACATAAAACTAGTAAAATACCTCTTGAATATATTGTCCTTTGAGTTGTTGAAACAGTTTGCTACGAAAAACTGAAACTCCCTGAAACTGTTTCCTCCCAGCCAACTAGGGACAAAGCCTCTCCGGCTCCCTAGCTCCAAGAAATCAGATTTCCTAGCCCCCATGCCCAAAATCCCAGCAACACTAGTGCCCTAGTAAAAATCCCCAAAGAGATTTTTCCTTCGAGTCTCTTCCTTTCTCCTTCCTCCTTCCTCCTTCTCCCAATGTTTTCCCAAAAATTAAAGACCATTTTCCAAGTCCCCTCCCCTCTTCCTTATCCTCCTCTCGAATCCCCCTCCCTCATTCAATTCCCAACTGCCTTATCCCCTCATTAATTCCCTCACGTACCATTAAATAATAAAATAACAAAATGATTCAAATATATTTATTTCAATAATTAATTTAACTTAACTTAACAAATTATGATCATTAAGAAATCAAATTGGGTCGTTACATACACTCACTCTTCAAGAAACTTCCTCCTGAATTTATAGTAATTTACAATACATGGGTAATGATACATGATTCATACCTCCATATCAGATAAACAACATCATCAATTTAAAACACTTATACATACCAGTGTACATGTGTAAGGCATGTATGCGTAGCTAGTCCATACATGACTCACACGTGTACTAATGACAATATTTATCACACCTAATGCAATTTATGTATGCTCCCAATCCAATCAACAATGTTAGATTTTTCATAAAGAATGGTAAATCATTTGAAATATTTGCAGAATCCTTCAATTATACTAATTTAACACAAGCAATATTTACATAGATAATTGTAGTTTTTGTTTTTGAAAGGAAATCACGCAGTTCTATTATAAGAGAATAAAAAAAAATACTCCACACACTCTCAACTACTTCTAGTCATCCTTCCTCCCTAACCTACTTCCATCTTCCTTCTCTATCCTTCCTTTGTTGGACTATCTTGGAGCGTCAACTATATTAACCTAACTTGAGATAGAACCCGTAAGTGGAAGTGTCAACTCTCTTGACCAAGCTTGCCCAGCAGGCAACTAACAGTCATCATCACATGTCTGGGGGAGTGTGAACTAACGTCATCCTCCCATGACTCTAGGTTTCAGAGGATACACGGTGGGATATGCCTCCACCCCTCCTAATAGAACTAGGGTCAACACCCTACCATGGACCATACAATGGCACTGTGTTGCTCGGATTTTTTCATCGTATATTTAGTTTCAGGCAGTCTCGCCACCTAGAAAACCTACACTTGTCCACATATCATAGCAATGCATTTGAACCAACATAATTTCACATACAAAGATTCATACTTTTAGCACTGAGAGTCACCCTCAGATTTGGGGAGGATAAGCCCAATACCCATCAGAGTTTTTGGTGGATGTTGGTTTTATATGAATGGAGGTCAATGGATAAAACTCAATATATGAATGATGTTCAACACAGAACTGGACAAGAAATGCACAGGGAAGTGAGGGCCACATTAACTTTAGTCGGTGAATTGATTTTAAGTGTGAGCAGAGGGAAGACTTAGTGAGAAAGGTGAACAAGACCACTATAGGCATCAGGCTTTCAAGCCGCTTGGAGAAGAAAAAATCAGACTCAAGATCACTCTTAAGCCTAGGTCTCAGACACTAAAATATTTCCAAACAACACAGTCACAACAACACAATGATCAAACCTACATCACAATGCAGCTACAACAACTCGATTGGATCCTCCATGCCGGAGCCATTCAGTGTAAGAGGGAAAAATCTAACAAGGGAGCTGACTAAAATTGGTCACAATACTGCTGTAATCAAACCTACATTACAACAACATAACAACCCTCGACTCGATCCTCCATGCCCGAGTGTTTTAGCACAGTTTTTACAGAGAGATGAAAAGAGGTTGACTTCTATTAATATGAAAGTCTCAAATTTGATACATAACCAGAGAACAATTCTGGCATAAAATCATTACAAAAAATAGGAAGCTCTACTCAACCGGTTGACCCCCTTAACAAAATATCAAAACTACCTATTTAGCTCATAACTGTCTACAACCACCAGGGGCGTGATTAGGCCACTGCATTCAATTTTTTTCATCTACATCTTCTTCTTTCAGATTGTGCATGCATTCTTCTATCAGATGCGAGCTCAGATCAGTATGGGCTTGCAAGAAAATTCATCCACACGGGAACTCTAGGCTAACAGTCTGCCTCCACGACCAGTTCTTTCAAGATTTCCATTTATGGGGTGGGACGAGGTTTCAACCACCACCCCCATATTCATTAACTACTTCCATCGGGATCAGGACGGGGCTAACACCCCAAGGACTACCATGCACAGCTAGCAGCTCTTTGAGTTTCACCGGGCATTTTGAAACCATGATAATCTCACTCTATGACTAACACGAGCACTTTGTGGCCTTGATGCAGAACTCACAATATCTACACCCTTTCCTTTGTGCTCCAAAGCTTCTAGTGCCATCCTCTTGGCCCTCTTCCTGCATGCGACCTCGTGCCATGACCCGACACTTATCTCTATAGGTGCTTTGAGACTTTTCTTTTCAGGGATCTTCACAACACCAGACCATAGAATTCCCGATACCTGCCTTGACGAAATCACCTGACTCAGATGGACGTATGGATTTGCTTTGCATCTGATGACTGTGATTTCCTCCTCAAAACTCCACCATGGTCAGCTCCACGTGATGGGTGCCAACCTTCCCTTCTGGACTCGCTTTCCATATGACCTCAGGCTGTGACCCTGGGCCCACTCTCTGAGCACTTCGCGAACTTGCGCTGCATGAAACTTGTGCATTTCTCCTAGCAAACCTATGATTCATGAAACTGTGAATCTGTCGATATGGCGCCACGTGCCCCTCTAGATTTGATGGTCCGCATTTAATTTGGATTTTGGGACTTCAAACAGTTTGGGACTTCGGGCTTCGGGACTTCGGTGCTTTGGGCCTTCACGACTTCAACGCTTCAAGCTTCGGGCACTTCAGTGCTTCGGGCCTAGACTTTTTCAGGTAGGTCAACAAGGGAAAACAGGTCGCTTAAACAAAAAGAGACAAACAAAATGACTTTGTCGGTTGAAGGGAAAACTTAAAAACATGGTCTACGAAAGAGAGAGAGGGACAAGGCAAGAATATAGAATCAGGTATTAACAACAAACACATACGACTCCATACAACATCATGTGATAACTCATACCATATTGTTTCTCAGTCGATGTTCATGACATCAACCCTTTATTATCGTTATCCTTTGGCTATTTCATATCCCATTGACTCACATATTAGTCTATAACACAAACTCATACATATCTATTCATTATTATCATGTAAATGCATTTAATCATATCCTCAATTCGGTATCCACGTACCAACAAGCTTAAATGTCAAAAATTTCAAGCTAGAAATAGGTTGCACAATATCCATCATAATTCAAATAACGATAAACATTCATAGAATTGACATTCACATAGGTCCATATGTCTAAAATTTCAAGTGTATCATTAATAGTTTCACAGTTAATAGAAAATAAAATACGATTAGGCCTTAAGTAATTCTAACTGTCAAAGTCAAAAGGTGGCATTACATACACCCAAACTTCGGGAAACATATTCCTCAGATGGTCAAAAAAGTGAGGGATGATCTCGTCTTAAGGTCTCTGCATTCTCCCAAGTAGCATATCTTGGGATATACTTGTCCCATTGGACCTTAACTTGGTCTACCAGACGATTCCTGAGTTGTTGGACCCTATGGTGCAATATGCATCATGGTTCGACCATGATGGTTCTAGCGTCCTATACCTACAATTCCCTCCAATTTAGTTTGTGAGATTCGTCAACAACATAATGACGTAGAACAGTTACATGAAAAACATTATGAGTTTTATGCAAGTGGGATGGAAGTACGAGGCGATAGGAAACGGGTCCAATTCTCTCTTGTATTTTGAATGGTCCTATAAATTGAGGCGATAACTTTGTCCCTTATCCAAACCAAATGGTACTCTTATTAGGCCTGATATGAATGAAAATTTGATCTCCCACTTTATAACTTCGTTCAATCCTATGTGCATCAACATAACTTTTTTTCGATCATGTGCTTCCTTTAGTTTTTTCCTAATCTTAATCACATGTTCCTCCATCTCTTGAATCAATTATGGCCCAACTGTCACTAAGTCTTCTAACCTTTCCCAACTCAACGGTGTCTTGCATGGCCTTCCATACAGAGGTTCATAGGGAGACATTTTTATTGAGTCGTGAAAACTGTTATTGTAGGCGAACTCTACCAAAGGTAGGTACTTATCCCTATGGGTTTGATTATCCATAACATACATCCTAAGCATGGATTCCATAACCTAGTTTACTCTCTTAGCTTGCCCATCTATTTCGGGATGATATTTTGTGCTCAAGTTCAACTGAGTTCCGAACACTAACTGCAAACTTGTCCAAAACCTAGAGGTAAACCGAGAGTCCCTATATGAAATGATATTCTTGGGTAACCCATGCAGATGAATAACTTCACTTATAAAAACATGTGCCACATCAGTGACATTGCAACTGTCTCTAACTGGAATAAAATGAGCACTCTTTGTCAATTTATCAACTATAACGAGAATAACATAGTGCCTCAATGATGTGAGTGGAAATCCCACAACGAAATCCATATAAATGACTTCCCACTTGGACATAGGAACATCATGCAGTTGTAGGAGACCTATTAGGTGGTGATGATAACCTTTCACTTGCTAACACTCGAGGCTTTTGGAAATGAAATGGACTACATCATGCTTCATGTCTAACCAGAAGAAAATACTCTTCATGTCTATGTACATTTTCTTCACACCCAGATGCGCACAGTAAAGTGCTCTATGGAATTCCTTGAGTATGATGCTTCGAATATTCCCACCCTTGGGGATGTACATCCTTCCTTAATATCTTAACAATCCATTGGCTTCAAGGCTATATCCTTCATACATGGGTTCTAACTGCCTCTTACTCTAGAGGGATGAAGTAACCTTTAAATACAAACTATCTCCAAGCAGTTTCCCCAACACTCGCTCCCTAAGATTAACCTTTAAGAGCATCAAGGAGAAGACACATGGTCTCTTGCTTAGGGCATCCACGACCACATTCTCCTTTCCCTTGATGTACGAAATTACAAAATCGTACTCACTCATAAACTCACTCCATGACCTCTGCCTGGAATTGAGATCTCTTTGAGTGAAGAGATGTTTTAATCTTTCATGGTTTTTTTTGAGATCAAAGCTTCGCCCCACTAGATAATGCCTCCAAATATTTAGAGCTAGTATTACAGTTGACAACTCTAAATCATGAGTAATGTAAATATCCTCTTGTTGCTTCAAATTTCTTGATTCATATGCTATCACTCCTCCGTCTTGCATTAGCACAACCCCAATCCTTACTTCGAGGAATCTATGTAGAACATGAATTCTTTTTCCACATCCAACACTCTTAGAATTGGTGCATTGGTTAGTAACCTCTTAAGCTCGTTGAATGCAATATCACATTCCTTTATCCATTCATACCTGACCCCCTTGCGCTGCAAGGTGGTTATGGGTTTCTCTATCTTAGAGAACCCTTTCACAAACCTCTGATAATAACCAACTAGCCCCATGAAGCTTCTCACCTCATGAGCATTTTTCGGCACTGGCCATTCCATAATGGCCTTCACATTTTCTGGGTCCACAGAAATTCCTTCACTGAAAATGATATGACCTAAATAGTGAATCTCTTTATGGAATAAAGAACACCTCGACAACTTGCCATACAATTTTTTCTCTCTAAGGTATGGCAACACCACTCGCAAGTGTTCCTCATGTTCTCTTTCGTTCTTGGAATAGATGAGGATATCATCCAGAAAGACTTGTACAAAGCGGTCTAAGTACTTTCGGAATACACCATTCATGAGGCTCATGAATATTGTTGGTGCATTGGTCAAACCAAAGGGAACTACAGTGAACTCGTAATTCCATAACCGAGTTCGAAAGACATTTTTAGGAATATCTCCTTCCTTAATCTTTAACTGGTGATACCCTAATCGCAGATCAATTTTTGAGAAAATCGTTGCTCCTTTATTCTGATCAAAGAGATCATCTATCCCTGGAATTGGGTACTTATTTTTCACTGTATCACAGTTCAATTCCCTGTAATCTATACACAGTCGTAAGGAACCATCCTTCTTCTTGACAAAAATTACTAGTGCACCCCAAGTGAGAAACTAGGCCTTATTAGCTCTAAGTCAAGTAGTTCCTTCAATTGCATCTGCAACTCACAAAGGTCTAGAGATTGGCGCTGTCATCCTATACAAAGTCTTGGAAATTGTCTCTGCACCAGGTTTTATCTCTATGGTAAAACCAAGCTCCCTCTCAGGAGACAACCCCGGTAACTCTTTCAGAAAAACATCCTTAAATTCTGACAAAATTGGGTATTGATCCATAGAGGGTCATTTCCCTTCATTTACTGCTTCCACTACATATAATCAACAACCCTGCCTCATGCAACGTTTAAACTTCATTATCGAGATAAAGCATAGAGACACCTTCCTCCGTATACCATGGATCTCTATTGACTTTACTTCATCATCAACACAAAGCACCCTCTTCACGAAACAATCTACCATAGCTCGATGGGCTTCTAACGATTCCATTCCAATGATTAGGTCATACATCCCTAGAGAAGTGACGTACATATTCAACCTAGTAGTACACAATCCCAGGTCTACTAGACAATTATCGATGCTAGGTCCTACTGCTTTTTTTTCCCCCAAATCCATCTCGACTTGTTTAAAGTCGTCATGCTTGTAGGATGCCAACGCACACTTTTCTAATGTACATGGTGAAATGAAACTATTTGTAGCACCAGAATCAAATAAAATTTTGACATTGACATGATTTAGCGTACCTAACGACTCCACTACCATGGATTGATGTTCTGCCTGGTTATTATTGACTGCTACATAAATCTGGTGGCTACTACTCTCTCTTCCAATCGGGGCCTTTCCTTCTCTATGCACAAAGCCTGATTGTGACTCTGGACAGTCACAATGGTAATGGGGTCCTCCACACCCCCAACAAGTAACACGAGATGGAACCTACACACTACCATGTGAAGGCCTCTGAATTGATTTCCTTCCCCTTGAGCCTCTGCCCCTACTAGATGCTCCCCGAGAAGGTCGTGGACCTACCTGCATTGTCGATGATGAGTGGGATGTTGCGCTCGTTTCCAATGAAATACCTATTGCAATTGCTCTAGGTGCGACTCTATTTCCATAAAGAGGTGTCATAGATTTCTCTCCCCTGGAGAAGTGTTGACGGTTGAATCCGTTAGGACCGAAACGACAACCTCACGAGGATACAAATCCCCCTGCATTTTTATAGACGTGGTACTACTCTTTATTTTAAGATTTTATTGGGACTCTAGATTTTTAGAATATAGGAATTTGCATAAGTCCGTCCTGGTAATCAAAGAAATATAAAGATTGCAATAACAAGAAAGAAAATGTTTTCTTTTCTTTTTAAAGAGAGTTCCTGAGAAATGACCAAGAACCACACATCTCATACACTTAGAAAAGATAGACAAAATTTCCTCACATCCATCATAGTTAAACTAAATATTTTTTATCACATAAAATAAAAGAAGATGGTATGCATGCATAAGAGAACTTTAATAGAGTGAAAACATGGGGAGCTCAAATAAAGATAATGATAGATCAATCTCAAATACTTTATACTCAAAACTCAGAGTTACAAAGTACAGTCAAAATTGATCCTGAAATAGTTCTCTTGGGATTTATGAAAAATATATAGTCTGTTACAAAGACTTGAAATTTAAATGCGTTTTTCCTTAGGACCGGGATTGGGGCTCCCATTTACCATAAATAAAATATGCACAAAAATTAAGTTGTAGAAGAATAATTGTGGTCAATATCATAGTAGCAATACCTGGAAAGAAGAGAGGGAGAAGTTATCAGATTTCAGTTAAACCTTTCTAGTTAATGAAGTGGAGTAACTGGATGAAAAATTGATAAAGAAAGCACGATGTGATCAGCATGAACTTACTATGATGGTCTCTCTTGTCTTCAATTTCTTGTTGTTGTCCATTTGTTGTCTTCATCGATGATTATAGAAACCGTCTCAACTGTTTCTTGTCCTTCTTTGGTTAATTTGTCGATTGCCTTTTTGAACCAATCTTCAATATAATTTTTCATTGGTGCGATGTTTATTTCATGTCGAATTTCAATGTTGAATAACTCACCTTCCAAGTCTCTTAAGCCAAGATAAATACTATGTATTGCTTCTTCAATGTCTTGATTTTTCACGGAATAATCCACTAGCCAATTGTCTATTTCATCTTCATTATATTCGATTATGCCATAAATGTTTTCAACTAATAACCCTTTAAATATCTCAACTTGTTCATCAAATTGTTGTTTTTTTAGGAACATGGAGTTGAGAATTAATTTAGGGTCTTATACCTCATTAGTACCTCCTGTTAGGTCTATCTTCATGAGTCTCTTGAATAGTTCTTCTCTTTTCAATATGGCTTCGCTGCATGCTTGAACAATGTTATTCAAATTTTTAATCTTTTCCTTCCAGCAAGCATTTAGTTGTTTTATTTGAATTGGGGAAGGAAGATCCTCCTCTCGTCTTCTCAGTTCCGTCATATTAGAGACTTTGATTCCAAATGGTAATACAACATCAATGTAAAAACCTTGTTCATTCTTCAAATCGGCTTGGAAATATCCATGGAAGGCATGTGCCCTCAAGCCAAAAGAAACAATATTTTTCGAAACTCCCATGCCTATGTTATTAGTGACATTATTTTCTTAATGTTTTTTTCTACATAACTCTTGACTGTTGTGAGTAGGCTTGAAGATCCTTTCAATTTACTGGTGGGAGTGGCTAGTTTGACCATTGACAAAGGACTTGCAAGGACTAGAAGAGACATTAAGGCATCTTCCAACTCTCTATTCCTTTCTTTTAACTTTGTGTTTTCTTCTTCTAGACCACCAATAGAATAATCAACAGCATCCCCGGTTGCTGAATTTTAGAGATTTGGGACGACCGCATATCTTTTAGGTCAACCTCTGAGCGATATTTTCCCTTCTTATTTTTCTAATCACCTCTTTCTATAATCAATTTTTTAGATTCCTTGTCAAAAACAACACTTTGGAAAGTAAATGACTCTTCTTCATAGAAGGTATCATTCGTAACGATCTCTAATGATGAATTTTGTTGGGCCATATTTTCCGGCTGATCAATTGTGGGAAATTTTTTCTCAATATCCTCCTCGATCTCCATGTCTTCAAGAGAGAAGTTATTGATGTCATTTTATATGAGATTGTCTTCTTCCTCTAGCACTACATTCTTCCTCTTTTTTCTCAGAGGGAGCTTATGTGAGATTTCAATTTTTCCAGGGGGGGATTATTCTCTTCTCTGCCACTTGAACTATTGTTGGTAATCTTCCTAACTGGGTGAGCCATTGAAGCATTGTGTTCGACAACATAGGTATTCCAAGTGGAAAGAAGGAGGATCGTGGGAAAGAAAGCGTGTAGAAACTGAAGTAACAGCTGGAGGGAAAAACAACACGTGGGCATGCAAGAAAGCATGCACAAGGAAAGAGACAACTGGAAGAAGAAAAACACGCATGCATGGAAGGAAGACCTAACGTCAGTAGGGGTAGGGTTTTTTTGTAATACATTATAAATGGCTGAAGAGCCCGATAGATATAAATATAGATACGTAGGTATCATATGGGTTCGGTTTTTGGTATTAGTTCAGGTTTTCTTGTATTATTCCATCATAGTTATGTACGAGTTGATGCATTATGTAATATTGTGATGAACCATTTTTGTAAGTTGTTGAGATAAGAACAGAGGAGAGAAGGAAGATCTAAGGATTAGATCGCAGGCTGTGGATCCTGGAGAATTGTAACCGCACGGCGCTGGAAATGCAGAACTACCATAATAAAAGAGCCAAGAGCCAAATATTTGTGGACGTATCCCAGGAGGGGGTGAACCATGGTAATATCTGTGAAATGTGATGAATGCATGTATATCTTTGTTTTCTTTCAGCAGCTAATTGTTATGCTTAATGAATGAGTTAATACATTGTTATGGAATACGATTGTGTTGTTCGAGAAATAAACTGTGAAAGATAAATGCACACCCGTGAATAATAGTAGATTGAAATCAAAATTCATAGTACATGGCTCTGAATAATAAACCCCTATCTCATACTCAATTGTAGGTTGTAAACACCTGAGTCTTACAACCACCTTGTAACACCCTGTTTCCCCCAATCTGTAAAAATAACTATATTGGCCAAGAACTATGGCAAACTCAAAGATGTGAATGTTTGATTTGATGGACCTTTGTATAAAAGGTCGATGAATGTAAATTATGTTATGAATATGCGTTGCTTGACTACTGGGATGGGGATGTGCTAAAAGAGACCACAACGGCTAATGAGAGGTGGTGGAAGGGACCTGGAACAGTTGTGTTAACTTCCACCGAGCCAGTACTGTACTGGTTTTTACTTGCTCAAAGACCAAAGAAACTCTCTGACCCTGGATGGATTTCCTGTCAGATTGGTAGGTGGGGAGGCTCCTCAAGAGTTAATGAGGGGATGGGGGTGAACCGCCCAGCTGTAAAAGATCTCAGACCTAACCACAGACAGGAAAATTCATGCCACACGCAATCTTAAAGAGAAAAGGCAAGAGAGGAAGTGTGGTAAAGGGTAGAGGAGAGAGGCGCACGAAAAGGATCCCGGAAGAGAATTGGAGAAACTCTGGAAACACAGGGAGTTCTGAACATAAGAGAAGGAGAGTAACCTTCGTCCTGGATTATTTTTCTTTATCAGGAGAAGGAGAGTAACCTTCATCCTTGACTTCCATTGAGCTGGAAGTAGGGGACTGAATCTCAAAGCATCGTGGTCTAGCTCGGAGTTGGCTAGTGGTAAATCCATTTGGATTCACTGAGCCTACGGTTGGGTGGAAACAAGCACCCCTCTCAGTAGTTGCATCACGCCTGGTGGATTTGATAAGTGTTTTATGCCTTGTATTTCGAATTGAATATCATGAATACATGCTTATGTTTGTATGCCCATAATAATTTATGTGTGGAATGATTGTCTGGTGTTTTAGACTGGAAATAATGGATGCATGTGTATGCTTACATGCCATAGTTGGTTTCTGTACAAATCATTAAGTCTGGGGCATGAGTTCGCTCCAACGAGAATCATCTTGTTTGCTTGATTCTCGTAATATTCTAGGCAAGCTCCTCGAGAGTACTCTTCCCTGGGAATTACCCCATAAACCTTGGAACCGTATCGAACCTTTACCCAGAGACTTGACTAAGATCAGGGAAAATTGCCCAAGAACCATCTGAAGGTTCATGTGATCCAGGTCTGGAAACCTTATGCAAGAGAGAGTAGCCCTCTAAGGTCTCGGATTCGTGGGAGTTTGAAGCTCCGAGAGGTTGAATTTCGTGATTCAAGCTTGGAAGGGATAGCGAGTCCAATTATAGAAAAAGAATACCCTATCATTTGGTAAATGAATGGTTGGAATCCTTTCGGAAATACCCCAGATCTATCAAGACCGATGGATCTAGAGAAGGAGTGCAGGCATTAACACCTCGACCCGTTCATCCTTCGCAAGTAGTGAATGGATCCAGGACCGTAGATCCAAGGATTTGACGGAGCTCTATTGACCGTTGATATTAGCCTTTTCACAGGCAAGAGAGTAGAATTTCACTTACTCGCGACTTGGAGTGGTCAAGGGTAGGACTGCACGAACTCATGATTCGTGAAATCGTGACATGATCGTGGTCATTGGATCCAAGCCACAGGAAAACCGTTGGATCAGAACCTCCACGTGGTATCGCATATTGGGGGTTCAAAGGTTGAAAGAACTTCCTTTCGACTGCAAAAGTCGTGAAGTGCCGAGCACCGAGGGCTCATGCGAACACGTGGCACATCCGTTAGGTGGGGACCGCGTGGTTGACAGGTGGTGTAACAACAAGCGCCTAGAGAAAGGTGGGAGCGAGTGATAGGTGATGGACACATGTCGCCTATGAAAGAGTTAACCCATTTTTGGCTTGTCGTGGTTTAGGGTTTCACAGGATGAAGAAGTTGCACCTTGATCGCTAAGGTCACGAAACATCGAGAGCTAAGGTCTTGTGTAATGGGCGGCAGTGACACGGCTCGTAAGCAGAGTACAGTGGACGAGACAAGTGGCATGTATGCGTCTCTTGGCAGATTCCACATAATGTTGACCTCTCGTGTCTCAAGGATTCGCAAAGGAGGAGCACAAGGGCTCAACACTCCAACTAGCGAAGTCGCGAGTTGCGAGTAGTGCTAGTGTTTAGCCTAGCCTATGGTTACATGCAGTAGGCACTAGGGAGGAGGGAGCCATACCCATATCGCGTCTCGGGTATCGACGTTTGGAGAAAGAGGAGTCGAGAGCCTTGACTCACAGCTCGCGATTTGCGAAAGGCACTTGCGCTAAGGCCAAGTTGTGGTTGCTTGGAGGAGGATAAGGAAAGGGATGGTCTGCGCTAGGCCCCATAGAAATTCGGGGATTCTGTCCCTTGAAGAAAAAGACAAAAAATCTAGGTTGTCGTAGTAGGTGTGTGACAAATTGGTATCAGAGCATGGTTACAACACTTGGCCTGCTTGGGCTCATGAACGAGTTGCGCGGAAACTCCATTTGAAGTACTCTTAAAAGGAGTAACCCTCTATCTTAACCCCCTTTATCAAAAGTCAAAGTTAAGAATGAAAATTCCTATTGTGTGTATGCATTTGAAAAATATGAATTATGCGCTGGTTATAAATGAATATAAATATTGACTAACAACAAGTGTTTTTCCTGCACACAAGCGGACGATCAACCACGGGGAATTGCAGACGCATAGAATGGTGACGCACCACGAAGTGGGGGATGGATCCCACAATAAAGATGAATAGTCTGACGAAAGGAGGGCGGTAGAGACCCCTCCAGATCTAGCCGAGACTGTGAGAAGCCTCATGGTCGAACTACAGAGTTGAAAGGACGACAACGAGAGGTTGATAAAAGAGTAAGAGAAGCATACGGAAATTAATGCAGTCTTGTTGCAGAGTTTATCCGACATACAAAGACAATTGCAGCATGGACCTAACACCAGTCACTTGGACCAATGACAGACAAAGAAAATACGAAGTCCACCTGAGATGCGGAAACATGGTATTTTAAGTGGCCACACTGGGAAGAGCGCCTCGAGAAAGGTCCACCCTAGAGATAAGGGACAAGTGTCAGATGATTCCTCTGGAATGGAAACTGGTGACTAAGAGGGATATTCTAGTAGCAGAACTAGTTCTTATTCCCGAAGAAAACGGAAGAATCGAAAGCATTCCAAAAATCATAATATCGAAGAATTCAAGAAGGCCAAACCACCCTCTTTCGATGGTGAAATAAAGAAGGTGGAGGAAGCGGAGGCCTGGCTTCTTGGACTAAAGAAGTATTTCAGAGTCCATGACTTCTCAAAAAACTTGAAGGCTTGAGTAGCCACTTTCAACTTGAATGGAAAGGCTTCCATTTGGTGGGAAGACATTAAGAATGTAAAAGGGATTCACGAAGAGGACCTATGTTGGGAACGGTTTGAGAAATACTTCAGGAAGAAGTATCTGTCGAAAAAGTATTTCGATGAAAAGACTAAAGAATTCTATGAACTCAAGATGGGGCAATGCACCATAGAGGAATATGTCAGCAGATTCCTCGAGTTGCTGAGGTACGAACCCTATATAAAAGTAGAAAAGGCAAAGGTGCAACAATTCATCAGTGGACTACCTAAGGACTATCAAAATAGGATTGAGTTTGATGAGCCAAAGACCCTAGAAGACACTATCCAAAAGGCAAGATGTTTTTATGAACATCTTGGGCATCAAACAGAACCTCGCGAAGGCTAGAAGCAGAAGAATATTTCGGGATTCCAGAAAAAGGGGTTTAAATCCCCAAGATTTAAAAACTATAAAAAGGAATCAAGGGTGAGCTTCCCAACCCAAAGTGTACACCACCAGATTTTCCCCTCCCAGAGTGGAAATAAACCTTCTGGATCTACCCCAGGAAAGATTGATAACCCTATAGGATGAGCACACCCGAGCTAGTTGAGCTTAAATTACAACTAAAAGAAATGATGGACAAAGGCTATATCCATCCCAGTGTTTCCCCATGGGGAGCACCAGTTCTGTTTGTAAAGAAGAAAGATGGTACCCTCCGACTGTGCATAGATTATAGACAACTTAATAAGGTAACCATAAAGAAAAAGTACCCCTTACCCAGGATCGATGACCTGTTCGATCAATTGGGAGGTGCTTCCATCTTCTCAAAGATTGACTTGAGATTTGGATACCATCAAGTCCGAATCAAGAGTGAAGACATCCACAAAACTTCCTTCAGGACGAGATATGGTCACTATGAGTTTGTGGTAGTACCATTTGGATTAACCAATGCCACTACCACTTTTATGTGCTTGATGAACAATGTGCTCAACAAATTCCTAGACAAATGTGTACTGGTCTTTATTGACAATATATTAGTTTACTCCAAGAATAGAGAGGAACATGAGGAACATCTTAGACTTGTGCTTCAAGTGCTAAGAGAACATCAGCTCTATGCCAAATTTAGCAAGTGCGACTTCTTCCAAAAGCAAATACATTACTTGGGCCATGTCATATCTGAAGAAGGAGTAGCAGTAGACCCTAACAAGATCAGGTTTATCATGGAATGGCCTACTCCAAAGGACATTTCAGATATCAGATCTTTTATGAGCTTAGCAGGATACTATAGGAGATTTATAAAAGGATTCTCCAAGATTGGTTGTCCAATCACTGCCCTCCAGAAGAAGGGAGCTAAATTCATGTGGACGCAAGAATGTGAAGAAAGATTTCAATCCCCAAAACATCTACTGACCCACGCACCCATGTTGAAGATCGTCAATCCCAAAGCTGACTTCCTCGTGTGCACAGATGCCTGCAAGGAAGGGCTCGGAGGAGTCCTTATGCAAGGAGGAAGTGTAGTCTGCTATGAATCCCAGAAATTGAATGAGCACGAAGTCAACTATGTGACCCATGATCTAGAACTAGACGCCATAGTGCACACCTTAAAAATGTGGAGGCATTACCTCCTGGGAAGGAAATTTGTACTTATGACAGATCACTGTGGACTACGATATCTGTTTGACCAACCAAAGCTCAATGCCAGACAAGCTAGGTGGATGGCCCTTCTTAGTGAGTTTGATTTTGAAATCAAACATATCAAAGGAAAGGAAAATAAGGTGGCCAATGCCCTTAGCAGAAGTATGAAAACAATTCACTTGACAACAGTGAACACCTACGAGACAAATGTCAAGGAAAGATTCAGGAATGCACAAGAAACAGATGCATTCTTCTAGACTGTGACCTCATACCTGGAGCAAGAACCCATGGGGATAAAGTATGAAGGCTACCAGATGATAGATGGAGGTCTGCTAATTTACAAAAATAGATTGTGTATTCTAGATTGTGATGACTTGAAGAGGTTCATAATTGATGAACTACATAAAAGACCATATACTGGTCATCTAGGATACTAGAAGATGATCACAGCCACCAGGAAACAATTCTATTGGCCTGGATTGAAGAAAGACATAGCTGAGTACTTAGCCAAATGCATAGAATGCCAACAAGTTAAAGCGGAACACCGACACCCAGCAAGATTATTACAACCTCTAACAATCCTGGAATGGAAATGGGAAACCATCTCCATGGATTTCATCACCGGATTACCAACCTCGACCAAACAAAATGACACCATCATGGTAGTGGTGGATAAATTGAGAAAGTCCACTCATTTTATCCCCTTCAAGTCGACTTGCAAGGCAATAGACATTGCCAGCGTATTCATGAAGGAGATATTTATACTACATGGTATGCCTAAAGAGATCGTGTCTGACAGAGCCACGAAATTTACTTCCATCTTTTGGAAATCCTTGATGGTTGGTCTGGAGACCAAATTACTATTTGGCATAGACTATCCTCCTCAAACCGATGGACAAACAGAAAGAGTGAACCAAATACTAGAAGACATGCTAAGGATGCATGTAATGCATCAACCCAAAAAGTGGGAAGATTACCTGCCACTGGTGGAATTCGCCTACAACAATGGCTACCAAGAATCCCTGAAGACGAGTCCTTTCGAAGTCCTCTACAGTAGGCCGTGCAACACTCCAGTCAGTTGGAGTAATCCCATAAATAGAATTACTATTGGACCTGACATGTTGAAAGAAATGGAACAACAAGTGATTCAGATAAAACAAAATCTAAAGGTTGCTCAAAACAGACAGAAAAGTTACTCCAACCAAAAGAGAACTCCAAGAGAATTCAAGACGAGAGACCACATATATCTCAGAGGTAGGCCCAGTGTTTCAGGATAAATCCGTGAGTGCAGACACAAACCGATCTCCCTAGATCCACCTGGATCTAGAACAAAACAGGACAGAATAATACTCTTTCCCTAGATCTAGACTATTGAATGAACTAAGAGGCGAGAATAAGAGACATACCTTGTAATCGTTTCCTTAATATTTGTTGCTCCAGCTTTTCTCTAGCGCTCTCGTGCAGTCAAGATCAAAACAACAGAAGCCAACCAAAGTGAAAGCAAATAATATATTCAATAGCTAGTCTATACATATGATCAAGGAGTTATGTAATAAAGTAAATCTAACTTTATGGGAAAGAAACATATTACTGTATCATATTAAATGTGAAAGAGAGATTACAACCATTGCCTTGATGTCGTAAGGTCCCTTCCAACTGTCTTTCGTTCCCCACACACTTCTTGCTCCAAGGATTCTGAAACCATAGATCTGATAGCTACTCACAATCTATCTTGACAAAGAAAATCTCAAAGCCACTCTAACCAAGCCAATAATTCCAAGCCAAAGAACCCCTTCTCCATGAGAGCTCCTCTCCTTNNNNAACCATTCGGATGCCACCTCACCATAGAAGCTTCTCCTTCTAGAAGATTCAAGAAAACACTTGTTTTTCCCACGTGCTGGCATTCTCGCACCCTGGCTATAGAGCAACCTGCGAACACCTCGCACCCTGGCTATAGTGCAACCTACGAGAATGGTTCATTCTCGCATCCTGCCTATATAGCAACATGCGAACTTCCCTTTTTATAAGGTTTTTACAAGGGAAAAAGCAACTTCTTGTCTCAGGAAAAGTTCTTCTTCCTTCTCTCTTTAGGAACTCAAGCCACTGACCCCTCTGAAGGCAACAGATAGGTTTACATCATTAACGATCATAGGGATGATGAAAATAATGTGTAACACCCAGGAAGAGTCCCCTGAGGATGGGAGCTTGTGCCAAGTTGGCACCTCGGTATTGTGGACCCTTTGAAGTTCTAGATAGACTGGGACCTGTAGCCTATAGGCTAGCACTTCCTCCCATAGTAAAAGCACATAATGTTTTCCATGTTTCATTATTGAAGAAATATGTACACGATTCTAATCATATAATTGACTAGTCTGTGATCCAAGTGGAACCAGAGGGAGAATTCCCGCTAGAACCTTAATGCATACTGGACAGAAAGGAAACCCCACTCAGAAACCGAACCATTGCACAAGTCAAGGTACAGTGGAAACATTTTGGCCTATATGAGGCTACGTGGGAAATGGAAGATGCCATGAAACAAGCATATTTGATTTTGTTTACTTCTGTACATACACGTCATATTGATAGATAGAACATTGAGGACGATGTTCCTTTAAGGGGGAGGGAATTGTAACACCCTGTTTCCCCCAGTCTGTAAAAATAACTATATTGGCCAAGAACTATGGCAAACTCAAAGATGTGAATGTTTGATTTGACGGACCTTTGTATAAAAGGTCGATGAATGTAAATTATATTATGAATATGTGTTGCATGACTGCTAGGAGGGGGATGTGCTAAAATAGACCACGATGGCTAACGAGAGGTGGTGGAAGGGACTTGGAACGGTTGTGTTAACTTCCATCGAGCCAGTATCGTACTAGTTTTTACTTGCTCAAAGACCAAAGCAGCTCTCTGACCTTGGAATGGATTTCCCGTCAAATTGGTAGGTGGGGAGGCTCCTCAAGAGTTAATGAGGGGATGGGGGTGAACCGCCCATACGTAAAAGCTCTCAGACCTGAACACGGACAGGAAAATTTGCGCCACACACAATCTTGCAGAGAAAAGGAAAGAGAGGAAGTGTAGTAAAGGGTAGAGGA
This sequence comes from Picea abies, assembly GCA_900067695.1. Classification (NCBI taxonomy): domain Eukaryota; kingdom Viridiplantae; phylum Streptophyta; class Pinopsida; order Pinales; family Pinaceae; genus Picea; species Picea abies. The sequence continues at coordinate 32,595 of CBVK0100043169.1, forward strand.
GAGAGCGCGCACGACAAGGATCGCGGAAGAGAACTGGAGAAACTTCGGAAACACAAGGAGTTCTGAACATAGGAGAAGGAGAGTAACCTTCATCCTGGATTTTTTTTTGTATCAGGAGAAGGAGAGTAACCTTCGTCCTGGATTATTTTTTTGTATCAGGAGAAGGAGAGTAACCTTCGTCCTTGACTTCCATTGAGCTGGAAGTAGGAGACTGAATCTCAAAGCATCGTGGTCTAGCTCGGGGGTGGCTAGTGGTAAATCCGTTTGGAGTCACTGAGCCTACGATTGGGTGGAAATGAGCACCCCTCTCAGCAGTTGCATCACACTTGGTGGATCTGATAAGTGTTTCATGCCTTGTATTTCGAATTGAATATCATGAATACATGCTTATGTTTATATGCCCATAATAATTTCTATGTGGAATGATTGCCTAGTGTTTTAGACTGGAAATAATGGATGCATGTGTATGCTTACATGCCATAGTTGGTTTTTGTACAAATTATTAAGTCTGGGGCATGAGTTCTCTCCACCGAGAATCGTCTTGTTTGCTTGATTCTCGTAATATTCTGGGAAGGCTCCTCGAGAGTACTGTTCCCCAAGAATTACCCCATAAACCTTGGAACCGTATCGAACCTTTACCCAGAGACTCAACTAAGATCAGGGAAAATTGCCCAAGAACCATATGAAGGTTCATGCGATTCAGGTCTGGAAACCTTATGCAAGAGAGAGTAGCTCTCTAAGGTCTCGGAGTCATGGGATTTTGAAGCTCTGAGAGGTTGAATTTCATGATTCAAGTTCGGAAGGGATAGTGAGTCCAATTATAGAAAGAGAATACCCTATTGTTTGGTAGACGAACAGTAGGAATCCTTTCAGAAATACCCCAGATCTGTCAATACCAATGGATCTAGAGAAGGAGCGCAGGCGTTAACACCTCAACCCATTCAGCCTTTGAAAATAGCGATGGGATCCAAGACCGTAGATCCAAGGATCTGACGGAGCTCTATTGACCATCAATCTTAGACTTTGCACAAGCAGGAGAGTAGCATTTCGCTGACTCATGACTTGGAGTGGTCAAGGTTGGGACTGCACGAACTCACGATTTACAAAATCGCGATGTGATCGTGGTCGTTGGATCCAAGCCACGGGAAAATCGTTGGATCAGAACCTCCGCATGGTATCGCGTATCGGGGGTTCAAAGGTTGAAAGAACTTCCTTTTGATTGCAAAAGTCACAAAGTGCCGAGCACCGAGGGCTCATGCAAACACGTGGCACATCCGTTAGGTGGGGACCGTGTGGTTGACAGGTGGTGTAACAACAAGCGCCCAGAGAAAGGTGGGAGCGGGTGACAGGTGATGGACACATGTCGCCTGGGAAAGAGTTAACCCATTGTTGACTTGTCGTGGTTTGTGGTTTCGCAGGATGAAGAAGTTTCACCTTAATCGCTAAGGTCGCAAAACGTCAAGAGTCAAGGTCTCGTGCGAAGGGCAGCAACGACATAGCTCGTAAGCAGAGTACAGCGGAGGAGACAAGTGGCGTGTACGGATCACTTGGCAGAGTCCACAGAACGTTGACCTCTCGCGTCTTGGGGATTCACAAAGGAGGAGCACGAGGGCTCAACACTCCAACTAGTGAAGTCGCGAGTTGCAAGTAGTGCTAGTGTTTAGCCTAGCCTACAGTTACATGCAGCAAGCTCTAGTGAGGAGGGAGACATACCCGTATCAAGTCTCGGGTATCGACATTGGGAGAAAAAAGAGTTGAGAGCCTTGACTCCCAACTCGCGAGTTGCGAAAGGTGTTTGCGCTAAGGCCAGGTTGTGGTCGCTTGGATGAGGATAAGGAAAGGAATGGTCTGTGCTAGGCCCCATAGAAATTCGGGGATTCTGTCCCTCGAAGAAAAATATGAAAAATCTAGGTTGTCGTAGTAGGTGTGTGACACACCCATTTAAAGCTATCTCGGTGAGACTGTGCAGTGCATTCTTTGTATTGTGCTGCCTTCTGGTTTACCAGGAGGGCTGATAGTTTTAGATGATTTGTTGGAAACCTAAAAGACATGAACCCTGAGTCAATAACTCAGATGATAAAGAAAGAGGAATAATTAATTAAAACCAACAAATGGTTCTATTGTCGCGTGAATAGGAATGAGAGAGGACTGAGTAGATGAGATAGATTGAGCGAGAAAAGAAGGAGGGAAAGAAGAGAGAAACGAGCCATTAGAAGGGAATGTTGAGACCATGGAACCCCACAAAAGAATAAATCAAAGGCTGGTTGAGAACTAAAAAGATAGAGTTCTCATAGAAAGAAAATAGAAACCCTAGAATCACACCGCGCAAATATCTAGATAAATACGTATTTACTGATTTACACGAAGTCTTTTTCTGTGATTTTCCGCATCTACTACAAGACTGGATACTAAGGTTGAATGATAACCATGCGAAGAACCATATTAGACAGCTAGATTGGACACCAGTGCAGATCAAGCAGTTACAGTAGGTGAACAACAAATTCACCCGTGCAGTAGACTTTTGGTTTGATAGTATTGTGGTAGGCTTCATCATAGAGTTTGCATTTGACACAGTGAAGTCATACAACGCAGTAGAGAAAGAATTTATATGCGGACCTCAAGGAAGGTACATTCGATCCCTGCATACTTTTATTAAGATACTGTTATATAACAAAGGTGTAATGGCAATGGAATCAGACAACTAAAATTCCCTGCGTGCATGGGGGAAGGGTGGAAACACTGACAGAGAGAGGATAAATGGAAGGAGGTTAGGATAAAGGAAATAAGGAGGAGGAACCCTTGGACCCGATCATGATGGATGACGACCATATCAAGTGGATCTTGGCGTCATCAGAAATGACGTGTAGCGGATTACCCTACCAATATAAGGTGAATACCAAGAAGAGAGTCGTAGCTGTGAGGGAGGGCTTGGCTAGCAATGAGGAAGAGGTAGAAGATCTCCAGGCTGTGGAGCATATTGAGGAAATCCTGCACGCAACATATGAGAGGAAGACGAGAGGCCCAAGAATGGGAGGAGAAGGCATCCATCTTATCCATATTAATGTCAGTGTGGAACCCATAAACCCATGTGCGACTAATACACCAAAGAGAACACCACCGTTTAGATAACCAAAGTTTGGAGGAAGTTTGACAGCAGGAATTACATATACACAAGGAGCAACAACTCGAGGAGCCAGTTCAGGAAACTCTAGTCAAGTATCTACACCGAGCAGAGGAGGCAGTAGTTCAATATTCAGAATGGTAGGACACGATCCCACTATCATATTACAAGAATTTTGAGAAGAAACAAAATACCCTGAGAAGCATTTGTTCATTTGTGCAAAGATCTGGGAAGCAAAGAAAATCACTGATGAATATACCAAACTCGTGTAGCTAGCGATTACGCTAAGAGACCATGCACTAGATTGGTACATGAGTTTAGACACAAACAGTGCCCTGAGAATGACAAGGACAATGGCTGACATTAAGAAATTATTGATAAATGAGTTCCAGAAGCCGAGATCAAAGGATCAATACATGAATGAGATGATCAAAATAAGACAGAAACCAGGAGAGTCTGTATGGGAGATCGATCAGAGATTCAAACGATTGAAGGGAAAGTTAAAATACATTATGATCGATATGCAACATTGAAACCTGTTTGTTAATTCACTACTCCCAGACTTAAAATGTCCTTTACGACAATAGAAGTTTCAGACACAGGTAGAGGCTCTGCAGGCAGCCTTACAACTGGAAGAGAACCAGTACCAACAGATGGACCCAATGTAACACACCAACTATGGAATATCATATTATTCATCGATTTCTCGAGGATCAGAATCCCCGAAATACTTATAGGGGCCTAGCATCAGCTAGTTCCTCATATGTCCACCTCCATGTGATCGTGGATCACGACTACGGGCCGAACCAGTACGACGTATTTTCGCACTTCATGACTCAGTGCTACCAGAACGTCAAGTCTTTCGACTCTACAAACCCTGAAGCTCGAAACAATGAAACGTCGAACCCCGACAGGGCTAGCGAGTAGCAAGTTTCCCGTTTGGGGTCTTGTCCACGTGACCTTGATCTGTGTCCACACGCTTAAGCCAGTCAAGTGCTTATCGGCTTTTCACGATTCAGGGAATTGTGATGCATGACTTCTACATTTCCCCATTCGAATCCCCAAAAATTTCGAGGTCTCCGAAATTTCCCTCCAAAGGGAGATCGACAGTCGTAAGCCTCCCCTGATCCAACGGTATGGATCCTTTCGGGGTCTCAGTACTCGAGAGTTCAAAATGAAATGACTCCAAGACTCCTTGTCATTCAAATTTTTGAATTTCGTTATGGGAATTCGTGTAAGAGATCGCCGGCTCTTAAGAGTGTGGATCCAACGGTCCACAGGATTTCGAGAATTTTCCCGAAACTCTAACAGCTCACCACGCGTCTCCTTTGATGGACGGTCCAGATTCTTTTTGGACTTTTCCTCTCCACTACAGTGCGTATCGGGATTTCGGGTATTGGGATTTCGCGATCTGCGGGGGCAAGGTTTTATGGCCCTCTGGTTTCCCGGATACCGAAACGTTGAAACATTGACTGGAAGCCACGTGTCCCTCCAATGGACGGCGACAACCTTCAGCCAAGATCAATGGTCATGATATTTTCGGGATGATCAACGGTCATGATCAAATCCTAGCTTTCCTTAACCTCATTCACACCTCACGCCATTTCGGGGTTTTGGTGATCGGGATTTCGTGACTCGCAAAGACAAGGGTTCTTTCCCTTTGGTTTCCCAGGTAACGAAATGTTGAAGCGCTTACCAGCAGACATGTGTACTCTATATATGGATGTTCCAGGTACTTCCATGGATCATGGGGTCTACGATCCCGATTTCTTCATTTCTTGCAAGGGTAAAAAGGGTCGTGGCATTAATGTCTGTGTCTCTTCCTCAAATCTAACGGTCATTACAGACCTTGGATCCTATGAAAGGATCACATTCATGCATTTCTTGTAAAGGTAGAGAGGGGTCAAGGTACTATTGTCCATGTTCCTTCCCCACATATAATGGTTGTTACCAACCTTAGATCCTCCGAAAGGATCTCGTCCGTTAATCGAGACTTAACCACACACTGCCATTTTGAGATTTCGCAAATCGGGGTTTCGGGACTTGCGAGTACATGAGAACTCCCACTTGGATACCCCGGGTGCCGAAACACCGAAATATCATAACTTATGAGAACCACTCTCTCTCATGTCGGGTTTCTAAAATGTACGCTATCAAATCCTCTGTCAAGTTCTTGGTAAGGTTCACTAGATTTGAAAGCCCGACTGGAAGGTCTCTAGAGGTCTCCGAGCTATTAACTCCTATGACTGGATAGTGAGCTGTCTCGAGGGCGTATTAAGACGACAGTATTATACCGGGGGTTTACCCCGGCTTTAGAAAGTGAGGGGACTTTCCCAAAAAGGGTGCCCCTATGAGAAGGTCTATCTGGGACATTACCTGAGGCAAATAAGGGAATAAATTTCTTGAACATAGACTTGAAAACTAAGTTAGTTCACTGGGTACATATATATATATATATATATATATATATATATAAATTTGATTCGTGTGGAGTCATTCTATTTATACGCAAGCAACCACTATTTCTAATCAAAATCCAACACACGGACATTATTATACAGAAGCCATTCATAATTTCACAACCTTGAGCATACATGTTAGATTATTCAATTCAAGATACAAGATATAACACTTATCAGAAAAACACCAGGTTTGATGCAACCGCTGAGACGGGTGCTCGTTTCCACCCAACCGTAGGCTCAGCAACTCCCAACAGATTTACCACTAGCCACCCCCGAGCTGAGACCACGATGCTGTGAGACTGCCTCTTTGTTTGCCAATGACCAAGAACAAAAGTTACTCTCCTTCTTCTCTGTTATCACTCCCTCTGTATTTTTCTAGAGTTCTCCTTCCTCTTTCCCTCATGTCTGCCCTTGATCCCACACTCTTCCTGCCTTTTCTCCTTTCGATGAGGTTGCGTGTGGCATGATCTTCCTCGCGATGGTCAGGTCTGAGGACTCTATGGATGGGCAGTTCACCCCCATCCCTCACTACTCATGAGGATCCCTTTACCGACCAACCTGGCGAGTCATTTAATTCGGGGCTAGTGAGCCACTCTTGGTTCTCCGGGCCTGTTAAGTCCAAATACAACATTGGTTTTGGTGGAAGTTAACGCCACCATTCTAGGGGCCTTCCACCACCTATCTTTAGCCATCATGGTCTCTTTTTCAGCACCTTCCCCTC
>CBVK0100043170.1:0-37909 GCA_900067695.1 Picea abies
GTGACTTTAACATCACGGAGTGGCTTAACAACACACTCCGTCACCGACTCCGTCACCGACTGTCCTACACCTAGGGGACAATTTATGTTAAATTATTACACATCAAAATTTAAAGGAAATATATATTAAACTACATTTTAAAGATAGTTAAGGAGTTTTTCTCATCTACTTCTTCTGGGAAAGATAATCAACGTGAGAGTGTAGTCGTCTTTACTACTCTATTTTTCTTTTCAAGTTTAAGTGTTTTCATTTACTTTATAAAAGAAAGAGGAGACATTTTTGTGCATTCTTCCTTATTTTTTTAGATTATTTTTTTTGGTAAAATAAGAATTTTTTTTTTCCATGGTTTTTTTTATCCCTTTAACCTAGAGGTAAGGCTGAAAATTTTCTTGAGAGTATCTCTCAATGGTATAACTTTTATGTCTCTTTTGAAAAGCTATATTTAGTGGTGCAATATTAGGGAATTACATGCTTAGAAGGTGATGCTCCTCTTAAGTGTGGATCTTCTGTAAAATCTTATACAACATATTGAAATATGTAGCAATATGACTCCTTTCTACTTATAATCTTTTGAAGGGCAATTTCTCCAAATAAATTTCTATATCATTTAGAAAACCAATACTCAATATTGTAGGGGGAGGTTGGGGAGAGAGAGTATCTTGATGGGTATCAGGCTGGAATCCGTGGCCTCATAGATAACCCTATTTTACCCGAAAGCCATTGTCCAAACTTGAGGAGGACATCCTTGTCTGGGGCCATATGTAATTCAATGACGAAAAACCATTTCATTCATGGGTAAATAAAGGATTAACCCTTTATTTACACACTTGAAGTTGAAGAATTCCATTCATGTAGCACTTAGATTTTTCACCAAAAACCATTAAATATACAAATTATCCCATTCTCAATGAATTTTGGTTTCTCCACTAGGTAAGATACCACTAAAATGGATGAGGTTGGATATTCAAACAAGAATAAAACATCTAGGGATTAAATGCCAAAATTCCCATCTAATCTCCATTGAGAAGAGTATATTTGCAGTGACACCAATATCAAAATAATAAAACTACACTTAAATTCACAACTAACCCACAAAGTTATTAGATTTTTATGTAAACAACAATAATTCATAACACCCATGATTCTCAAAATAACCATATGCTCATAAATATTATACTCAAGATTCCTCACATCTCAATCAATAATTATATTTTACATATGATTAGTTTCTCTATGAACATAGATAAATAAGGTACTAAAGACCATTAACTTTGTAATCAAATACCATTAAAATTCAAATTTGGTTATGAAATAGAAAAAAATCTATTTTCATACTCTCATATTACATGAAGTTTACTTTGATATTTATATCATAATATTTCTCAACAAATCTTGATTACAAAACCAACAAACTTAAACATAGACATTTAATTTCTAAATACAAATTATCTTGACCACAAAACCAACAAACTTAAATATAGACATTTAATATCTAAGTTCAAATTGTATTGATAGAAATAAAAGAATAATTTTACATTTATAATTCATCCCAAAAAAACATAACTACAAATTCAAAATTCAATTTTATTATGGAAGGTCTCTTTGTGGACAGTTAATATTCCCATTATCTATTTCTCTTTACTTTTTCAATCATTATAATGCTGATCATATATTGACATTTACTTATAACCGTATCATAACATAACATCAACATAAGAATAATGACATGAGGATTCAAGCATATGAATATATTACTTAAATGTTAGATAATGATTTGCATCGATTACAACTCAAAAGAATAAGAACTATGAACAACCAAATATATCGTTTACAAAGAGTCAACTTAAAAACAAATTCAAAACAATAAAAATTACACCTTATAATAATCACTCCTCAACAAACCAAACCACTCCACATGTATAAGAAATATTACTACTAAATCAAATAAAAACTAAGAAATTTCACTAATTACAAATGAAATACAAATAGAATAGACATTAAGAAAAATTATATAAAAAAACAATTACCTAATTGAGAAGGAAGAAGTTTTTTTTTTCATCCCACCACCGCGCGTTGTGAATTTGAAAGAGTATTGAGCAAATTGAACACTTGGAATTTGTTGACTAAGCGTCAAAATGATGGCCAATCCATCTCCAAGGGAATCTAGGTATTTATTCACAATTAATTTTTTTTTTCTTCATTTCCTAAATTATTTTATTTTATTTTTTATAATTTTCAAATTTAATTTAAAAAAATAACCTAATTTATATAAATTTTATTATAAATTGAAGCACAACAATTAACATGGAATTTCGAGAAAAATGATACCCAACATAAAAGAAGGCACACCAAACCTCAACCAAGAACTAATAGACCTAAACATGGAAATTCTTGAAGGGTTGATGTCTCTTATATTAATTGTCCAAGACTTAAGGAGTACTAGAGAGTCCAACTTCTTGTCATTGGCCACTTCCTTGGATGCCAAATTTTTTTTCCATTGCAAGTTTCCAAGGTAAATTAAACTGTTTTTCTAATTATAGGGCTAGGATGTTTGAGTAATACAAGACTAACATAGATAAGAACCAAGTGAGAGAGTTGAACATTACAAAACAAGGATTGATGCCATTTTTTATTAATCCTAGAATCAGTCAACAACCACGTGTCACAAAGAGACACATTTAAGGATAATCAGATGGATACATGGTTTAAAGTGTTTGAAAAAACTCTCTACAATAACAAGGAGGTGACTCTATATTTCGTTAGGAAATTATGGGAAAAGTTTATGTTAGGTGACCATCTAAACTACTTTGACATTGGTGAATTCTAGGGTGTGGGTTGTGGTTTTGCAGAAGAGAGAGAGAATGCTAGGCATGACCCAATGCTAGGTCATTGTCCTCCTAGGTGAAGGCCTATCCCCCATGCTCAATATTCTCCCATCTTGAAAGGTATCATGTAAACACATTTATCGAGATTAGTCTTGACTCAAAGGCTAGTGCAACATCAAAGTTTTGTTGCACTATCTCAACAAGAGGTGCCTATTGGTGACTTTGATAAAGGGGCTAGACCTTCAATCCATGGACAAGAGTGAAACCAAGTGAGGGAACATGGACATAATAGGAATTCATGTGAGGCTCATAGATACTGGAGTTGGTGGAAAAAATTTTATGGGTCGATGGACACTAGTGAACATCAAAGTTTCATGGAGGAGGTTAGTAAGTTGACCATATTTATGTTCTTCATAAATATATATATGATGTTCTTCATAAATATATATTTATGTTCTTGGTGTATTTATTTCCATATCTTATTATATGATGTTTTGCAGTTGCTATGCTCTAATAGTAGAACCTCTACGCCGGTAGATGCATTAGTGCCAATTTCCATCTTTGATGCAGCAGTGGAGGCATCCTACTCATTTGGTGTACCTCATACATAGGTATGTGTCACCTTTAATAAATTATCCACGGTGATTTATTTATTCTCTCGCATCCTCAAATATAATGTTCATGTGTTTCTATAGGTTTTGGTACCATACACTTACGAACCATACACACCTGGGATGGACAAGTTGTGCCCTTCATAGGTATCTTGTGTTGAGTTAAATATTTTTTAAATATGAAATTTTTTATTTTGTTTTTGTTAAATTTTTCGTTTTGGTACTAATAAAAATATTATAATTATCTATGCAAGTTTCTTCAACTATTGTTGTGTCACGTGTACAACCACCCTTTCATTCACCACCACTTCCAACATTCCACCTTTTAGTAACATTTCTCGTCTGAGGCTCGAGAGCGTTCAGGTCTACAAGTGGTGCGAGAAGCGCCTGAGCGCAGTGCGCAAAAAATCTCGGTCGTGGCTTCCAAGCAAGTAAGCGGGAAAAGATCATATTTTCAACGGTTAGGATCCATCTGTAGGAGCAGATCAGCGGTTGGCAAAAAATCGCGGCTAGCGGAGCTGCGTTGGGGTTAGTGCAATGGATAGCACCCATATTGTGTGTAGGGAAGGATAACAGTCGTCCATCCATAGGATGCGTGGCACGAGATCTAGTCGCGTTGGCATTTCGACATTCGGGAGTTCGAAGGGTGAAGGTTCCATGTTGTCCTATATCTCAGAACCCCGAACCCCGAAAGCATCGAAGGCGCCCAAAGTTGGGCCCGCAAGATTACAGAGCAATCTCAGTCGTCCATCCATAGGAGACATGTGGCGCGTGATTAGGCTCCTCGTTGATTCTCCCATCGCAATTTCGAGGTGCAAGGTGCAACATCGTCGTATTGTCGATGTGCGAGGTGTCGGTAGTGTCCAGGACCCGAGCCCACAACATCGTCGAGAGAGTTCAGAACCGTCAGATCTATAGGGACACGTGGCACTAGATTAAGTAGTTTCGGCATTTCGCTCATCGCGATTTCAAGGAACAGGGATCATCCCCTTCCTATTCACGAACGCTAAAAGTGCCTTTGAGAGCAAGCACAGGGTCACAACCCATGGTCACTTGGTAAAGAAAGGAGCTGCGCAAAAGGGGCCAAAGGCGTCGGGTTTCAGTCACAGGGAGGCCCATCACGACCTCCAGTTGCCATTGGACCTGACCTCGATCATGGTTTTTGCTTGGAGTAAATGAAGGTGAGAAGGGGTGGTTGAAACCTTTCTTCACTCATTAAGTGTGAGGTATGGAGGGTCTGGCAAGCAGTCTGCTCGAGAGGGTCCTGTGTACCCATTTTTTCAGAGAAGCCATGCCGAGTTCTTGACTAGCCGGAGGAGGTCTGCACATGCTAGCTCGACACTTAATGGCTCAGCTACTCCTCTTGCAGGAGCCACATGCAGTTAAGGTGGCGTCTGACAAAGAATACCCATCAAAATTTCGCTGAAGGGACACCAAGATTTGGGTGACTGAGGACGCCGATGTTAGGCATTTTTCTCTGAGTATATAAACTCAGTCTTTGTATTTTTTTTAGGGAGGTATCGATGGTTGAGAAAGGCTCCCGACTGTAAAGTTTTGATGAAGCGCTGGTCACTCTGGTTAATGTATATGGCATTTGAGATTTCTTACTTTATGGATGTCAGCTTCTTTCCATCTCTTTGTTTACCATGTTAGAACAACTCGGAATTGGAGGATCCAGTCGATTTGTAGCTGTTATAGGATGATGTAGGTTGGATCACTGTAACAGTTACATTGTTTCTAATCGATTCTTGTGATTTTCTTAGCACTGAACGGCCTAGAATTGGAGGATCTAGTCGAGTCACCACTCAACTCCTTGAGGACTGGTACCAAGAGGATCTTGGCTTCTGAGCTTTTCATCCTCAAGCTTCCGAAGGCCTGTCGCCTCAGGAAGTCTTGCTCACGCTTCTCACAAGTCTTTTAATCCATTTACTGACAGAAGTTGGATCAAGACCTCCCTTGCTACATACATACCAGGCCCAGTTTCCTGAGTTAAAGTTTTATCTTCTCAAGTCTTTATCCATTTGATCACCCCATTAAAAAAATCATGACATAAAAACTGATGGGCGTTGGGCTCTACTCCTGCAAGCATTCCAAGAGTGACTTTCGACGCTAACATTTCTGGCGCCGTTGCTGGGGATGAAGTTGAAGATTTTCCTTGGGCAGAACAACATTGAGTCTCTAATTCTGAAGGTGCATCAGACATCAGAGCCCTTCAAGATTGCTACTGTGCACCTGGCGACTCCACTGTGGCGAATCCAAGGTCTCCACATCACTGTTTCAGCTGTGGCTATTGTTAGCACACCTGAAAGCTGACCCTAAGGTGCTTTCTCGAGAAGGTTTCAGCAGCTGCTTTCTCAGCCTGAGAAGCTTCCTGGGGTAACAACAATGTTAGGATCTAGCCTTTGATGGTGAACAAGGACCAGACACATTCGAAGCTGCGCATCTTTCACCTGGCGACTCCATGATTCAAGGATCGATTGGCGACTCCACTGGTTCCATATAGAGAAAATCCTTGCTCCCAGGTTTGCTCCTTTTAATTTTTCTGCTATTCCTGGTTTTCCTAATGTTGTCCCCTCTCCGAATGAATGGGGTGATTATTTGCCCATATTTGGAAAGCGTGAAGATGACAACCTTGCTCGGCACCTCAGTGAGTTTCATGAACTCATGCATCAGTGGGAGATACATCATGAGGATGTATTATTGAAAATGTTCATGTTCTCGTTAGCAGGGGATGCTCGTAAATGGTATCATTCTTTACCCCCTGCTAGCATTTCTTCACTCAGTTAATTCCATGCAGCCTTCACTGCCTATTGTCAAGATCTTTATCCCTCTGAGTTGATTTTTCATAGGTGTTGTGAGGGATACTACAACAAATGTATACAAGATAGAGCTGTCTCTTATGTAGGCTATGAGGATGATCCCGATGACCTGGATCAGAGCTTCATCCTTTCTCCTCCCCATTCGTCTGCAGCAGGGGGGGGTTATGAGAGTGATGAAGTTACCAGGGAGGAGGATGGCGCTCTGAGTGAACTAATGGAGTAGGCGATATTCCCCACTCCCCAGTGTGCAAAATTGGAATCTGAAGGCAGCAAAAAGGATTTTCCAGTCTTCGAGGCAGATGATCTAACAAGCTCTTTTGAAGAGATTATTGAAGATTTTTTGGATGCATTAGCATCTGCCCCCAATGAACCTATTGTCTCGGATTTAAACAAAGAATCCATTGTGGAAGAGGATCGTTCTTTCTTCCTTCATGATATTTCCCATGATGTATTTACATTTGGGATTGAAGAGAAGGATCGGGAGACCGTTCCCTTTTTAAAAGATGGGGGAGTGCACAGAAAAGAGGAGGAGGAACCAGAGGAGCATCTGAGCGTGCATTTCATGTTCTATCCAGTGCCAATCAACGAACATCCACCGCCTGATATCAGTGAGCCTGCATAAGTTGTCCTCCTACCTGTGCTTATCAGAGATATTCAGCCACAGGTGGACAACTGTGTAGCACAGGCGGTTGTTTGTCGCCAGTTTTCTGGGATCGAACACTCATTCTATGACCCTGTCAACAAGTACATGGAGTGGAATTTCCCCTATGCCTTGGAGCCACCCTATTTCATCTCAACTCCAGCCTGTAAGGAGGAGTTGAAGAGTGTAACCGTTCTGCTATCACGGTTACACCATCTATTGATGATCATTGAAAGAAGGAAGGAGCTTCTATCTAGGAAGCTGCTTAAATGGCTATGGTGGAAATCTTCTTTCACCTAGACCCATGTAAATTGTTTTATTAGTTTAGGATTGTATATAAATAAGCTCCTTTGAGCATGTATCTTTATTTTGTTGCTTGTATTTTTCGGCTTGTATTTTCAGCAGCGGGATGTTTTGAGCCTGACTCCATAGCCCAATAGCAAGGCACTGAAGCTGAAAAATGAGTCCTTAGAGAATCACAGGGATGACTCTATCCCCCATGTAGACTAATGTTAGTAACATTTCTCATCCAAGGCCCGAGAGCATTCAGGTCTACAAGTGGCGTGCGAAGCGCCCGAGTGCAGCGCAGAAAAAATCTCGTTCATGGCTTCCAAGCAAGTAAGCGGGCAAAGATCATATTTTCAACGGTCAGGATCCATCCGTAGGAGCAGATCAGCGGTTGGTGGAAAATCACGGCTAGCGGAGCTGCACTAGGGTTAGCGCAATGGATAGCGCCCATATTTTGTGTAGGGAAGGATAACAGTCATCCATCTAGAGGATGCGTGGTGTGAGATCTAGTTGCGTTGGGGTTTCGACATTCGGGAGTTCAAATGGTGAAGGTTCCATGTTGTCCTATATCTCAAAACCACGAACCCTGAAAGCACCGAAGGCGTCCAAAGTCGAGCCCGCAAGATTACGGAGCAATCTTGACTGTCCATCCACAGGAGACACCTAGCGCATGATTAGGCTCCTCGTCGATTCGACCATCGCGATTTCGAGGCGCAAGGTGCAGCATCATCGTATTCCCGATACGCGAGGTGCCGGGAGTGTCCAGGACCCGGGCCCACAGCATCGTCGGGAGAGTTTAGAATTGTCAGATCTAGAGGGATGCGTGGCGCCAGATTAAGCCGTCTCGGCATTTCGCTCATCGCGATTTCAAGGAACAAGGATCAACCCCTTCCTATTCATGAACGCCGAAAGAGCCTTTGAGAGCAAGCACAGGATCACAGCCTATGGTCACTTGGTAAAGAAAGGAGCTGCGCAAAAGGGGCCAAAGGCATCGGGTTTCAGTCACAGGGAGGCCCTTCACGACCTCCATTTGCCATCGAACCTACCCTCGATCCTGGTTTTCTCTTGGACTAAATGAAGGCGAGAAGGGGTGGTTGAAACCTCTCTTCACTCATTAAGTGTGAGGTATGGAGGGTCTGGCAAGTGGTCTGCTCCAGAGGGTCCTGTGTACCCATTTTTTTAAAGAAGCCATGATGAGTTCTCGACTAGCCAGAGGAGGTATGAACACGCTAGCTCGACACTTAATGGCTCAACTACTCCTCTTGCAGGAGCCACGCGCAATTAAGGTGGCGTCTGACAAAGAATACCCATCAAAATTTAGCTGAAGGGACACCAAGCTTTAGGTGACTGAGCACGTCGATGTTAGGCATTTTTCTCTGAGTATATAAACTCAGTCTTTTTATTTTTTTTAGGGAGGTATCGATGGTTGAGAAAGGCTCCCGATTATAAAGTTTTGATGAAGCGCTAGTCACTCTGGTTAATGTATATGGCATTTGAGATTTCTTACTTTATGGATGTCAACTTCTTTTCATCTCTTTGTTTACCATGTTAGAATAGCTCGGAATTGGAGGATCCAGTTGAGTTGTAGCTGTTATAGGATGATGTAGGTTGGATCACTGTAACAATTACATTGTTTCTAATCGATTCTTGTGATTTTCTTAGCACTGAATGAATTGGAATTGGAGGATCCAGTCGAGCCATCACTCAACTCCTTGAGGCTCGGGACCAAGAGGATCTTGGCTTCCAAGATTTTCATCCTCAAGCTTCTGAAGGCCTATTGCCTGAGGCAGTCTTGCTCACCCTTCTCACAAGTCTTCCATCTATCACCCTTTAATCCATTTACTGACAGAAGTTGGATCAAGACCTCCCTTACTGCATACATACCCAGCCCGGTTTCCTAAGTTAAAGTTTTATCTTCTCGAGTCTTTATACATTTGATCACCCCATTAAACAAATCGTGACATAAAAACTGATGGGCGTTGGGCTCTGCTTCTACAAGCAATCCAGGAGTGACTTCCGACGCTAACAACACCCATCGGTTTCCCCCAAACATAGGGCTAGTCCAATCCTTTTCCACCCTTCTCGGCTCTTTGGATACTTATTAATTGTCCAATACTTAAGGAGTACTAGAGAGCCCAACTCATTTTCATTGGCCACTTCCTTGGATGCCATTTTATTTTCCATTGCAAGTTTCCTATGTAAATTAAACTATATTTCAAATTATAGGGCTAGGATGTTTGAGTATTATAGGACTAACATAGATAAAAACCAAGTGAGAGACTTGAACACTACAAAAAAATAATTGATGTCATTGTTTATTAATCTTTGAATCAAACAACAAACGTCAGTTACAAAGAGACACATTTGTACAGATTTGTGCATCCGCAAACAATTTAAGGATAATCACATGGATACATGGTTTATGAGAGGATAATGGATAATGGTCATTAGGAAATTATGGGAAATGTTTATGTTGGGTGACCATCTAAACTAGTTTGACATTGGTGAATTATAGGGGTTGGGTTGTGGCTTTGTAGAGGAGAGAGAGAATGCTAGGCATGACTCAATTATAGGTCATTGTCCTCCTAGGTGAAGTCCTACCACCCATGCTCAACATCCTCCCATATTGAAAGGTATTATGCAAACAAAGTTATCGAGATCAGTCTTGACTCAGAGGCTAGTGAAACATTAGACTTTTATCGTACTATCTCAAAAAGAGGTGCCTATCGGTGACTTTGATAGAGGGGCTAGACCTTCAATCCATGGATAAGAGTGCAACTGAGAGAAGAAACATGGACATAATAGGAATTCATGTGAACCTCATAGATGATCGAGTTTCGGGAAAAAATTGTATGGGCTGATGGAACCTAATGGACATCAAAGTTTCATGGAGGAGGTTAGTACATTGACCATATTTATGTTCTTCATAAAAATATATATATATGATGTTCTTCATAAATGTATATTTATGTTCTTGGTGTATTTATTTCCATATCTTATTATATGATGTTTTGCAGTTGTTATGCTCTAATAGTAGAACCTCTATGTCGGTAGATGCATTAGTGCCAATTTCCATCATTGATGTAGCAATAGAGGAATCGTACTCATTTTGTGTACTACATACATAGGTATGTGTCACCTTTAATAAATTCACCACATTGATTTATTTATTCTCTAACATCCTCAAATATAATGTTCATGTGTTTCTATAGGTTTTGGTACCATACACTAATGAACCATATACACCTGGGATGGACAAGTCATGCCCTTCATAGGTATCATGTGTTGAGTTAAATCTTTTTTAAATATGAATTTTTTAATTTTGTTTTGGTTGAATTTTTCATTTTGGTACTAATAAAAATATTATAATTATGTATGTAAGTTTCTTCATCTATTGTTGTGTCACCTGTACCACCACCCTTTCATTCACCACCACTACCAACATTCCACCCATCGTTTTTCCCCAAATATAGGGCTAGTCCAATCCTTGGCCACCCATCCCTGAGTCTTTGGATACTTATTTTTACCCCAAGTGTTTTACCATCCCTCATACAACCCATGGGGGTTTATTTCTTGTGACCCCCACCATATTTTCCATCCCATACATACAAAGTGGTTACACCCGTATTCCACCCACCTCCATGAAATTTTCCATCGCATCCATCCACAACGAATGCACCTATACGCCACCCCCCTGACACATTTTCCATCTCATCCATCCACAATGGATGCACCCGTATGCCACCCACCACTAGCAAATTTTCCATCTAATGAATCCATAGTGGTTGCACTCATACACGACCCATCAGTTGTCTCTTCTACAGACAAGAATGTGTCATCCACTGAGGCTGCAACAATAGATGTTTCCTCTAAGGAGGTTGTACATCCAAGTGCTCCACCTGCAAGCGACTCTCCATGATTTCCCGAGTTATTCACAATGAGATCATTTTCTGATGAATTCTTATGTATCATGAATGGAATTGATTTATGCATTTTTGTTTAAATTTCATTCCTCGATCCTTGTAACTATTGTAGGGTGGAAACATTAAGAGATTAGGGTCGCGATGGACAGTAACAACCTCCATATTGTTAGTATAATCTATGGTGAGTTCTCTTAGTTTTATTTAAAAAGTATTATTTAGTAATTCTATCAATTCATTGTGGATAAAAACTTATAATAATGTTGTTTCTTTGTCTAGTGTCTCGAGTGACAATCCACACCTAGGAACAAAAGCACTCGAGGTGTTACTTTGAGTAAGCAAAGAAAGATTGAGTTCCAGGATGAACCTGATAGTTGTGAGGGTGGAAATGGTCAAAGAGTGACCAATGAGTGTCATTTCTCTGTTCCATGAGGGAGAAAAAAGAAAGAGAGAGAGTGAGAGAGAGAGGGGGGGGTATAGAGGGAGGGAGGGAGAAAAAGAGGGGGGAAATTAAGAGAAGGGGAAGGAGGGAGACATAGAGGTGGGAGACACAGATAATGGGAGGGAGGGAGAGATCCAACATGAGTAGAATATAGGTCGAGAGTGAGATGGAGAGAGAGACATGAGATACACACAGAGAGAGAGAGAGAGAGAGAGAGATAGAGGGAGAGAGGGAGAATAAGTTAGAATGCAGAGCAAGTAGAAAGAGGATGGAGAGAGATTGGGAGTGTTAGAGGGAGAGAGAGGGAAGAGAGAGAGAGACTGAAAGTGTGATGGGGAAAGAGCAAAAGATAGAGAGGGTGGTAGAGAGAGATTGTGTGTGTGAGAGAGGGTGAGATGCAGAGAGAGACAGAAAAACCAGGGGGAGGCGTTTTAGAGAGAGAGTGATAGGAATATAGAGAGAGTGAAAGAGTGGGGGAGAGAGAGGGAGGAGGATACATTGAGTTAGTTAAAGAGAGAAAGGGGGAAGAGAGTTGGAGAGAGAGGAAGGATGATACACTAAGTAAGATATGGAGGGGGATATAGAGTTAAGGGAAGAGAGGGGTATATGTAGGAGAGATAGAGGGGGGTGGGGAGAGGGAGAGAAGGGGAGGGAGGGAGAGAGCCAAGAAGAGAAAAAGATAGGTTGAGTGTAGGATAGAGAGAGAGAGAGGGAGGGGGTAGAGAGACAGACATGGAGAGAGAGAGAGAGAGAGAGAGAGACTAACAATGGGCAGAGAGAGATTGCGAGGAGGGAGAGAGGGGGGGATATAGTCGGAGGGGGGAGATAGAGAGGGAATGATAGATAAGAGGAGAGAGAAAACACACGTGATATAGGGGCATAGGGAGTGATAGAATAGAGGGGTGTATACGGGAGAGAGAGAGTGGAGTGGGAGAGAAGGGTGGAAAGGTTGGGAGAGAGAGAGAAAGAGGAAGTGGGGAGAAAGAGGGAAGTGAGGTAGAGAGAGGTAAATAGAGAAAGGAAGTGGAGAGAGAGGGAGAAAGGGAGGAGATAGAGGTGGAGGGGGTGAAGAAATTAGGAGACCAGATAAGATGAAAGGTAAACTGGTATGGGAAAGAGAGGGAGAGAGAAAGAAATATAAGGAAACAAATAAGAAAAAAAAGGTATAATCCTATGCTTGGAATTCATGCTTGTTTTTAGAGATCGTTACTATTCCTATAGTTCATATGAGTGAGAAGCATCGCGCTTAATAAAATCAACGCATTGTTTTGTTCTTATAGTGCGTATGTGTTGTTAGGAGCACGTGTGTCTTAGTTCTAGAAAATTATTAGAAACCTTGCACTTAATGAAATCAACACATTGTTTTTTTCTAGCAAGAAGAAAGGATCACTCTAAATGAGATCGGAATGCCCTTCCCCTTGTGCATCATATCGATGAAATGAATGCAATAAACATGGGTTTAATTAAAAATAGAACCCATCCACGTTAAAAAATGGATTCGAGCATTCTTCTCAACGACTAATAAAAAGCAGGGAAGAGCGCTCCAGAATTAGATATTCAAATAAGGTTGACGGGTCCTTTTTTTTATTCTCTTGCAAGACAAAGAAAATGAGAATGAAGTTGATCCATCCTTTACTATGTGGTTGTAATTCCATTTCCTACCAACATCGTACCAACAACACAACTGCAATAAACAATGGTTTAATAAAAAACATCCATATTTTAAAAACATGTCCACACCGCATTTGTTTTATTAATTTTAGTCTATAAACCATGGTGCTATGATACCAACTTAAAACCTCAGTAAGGTGCAACAATCAGTGAGGCCACAAGGGCACATCACAATTGAGACTTTGCTCTCACATATTAACTATATTAATTTGATAAATTGTGTACATATTTATAGGTTAGGATAACCCATAACAACCTCCTAAATTGATGGATTTGAAAAACCACTTCAACACAAATCTTGCGTACAATTTTAACCATTTGCTAAAGATGGAATTTCACCATTATTATCTAACATATTCATATTCGATTATGGTTTCACTCATTTGAAATATATATGAATGTTTTTTAATATATTATTTCTTTAATATATTATCTCTATGTATTAAGCTCAACACTAATGATACATTGATCATAGATGAATACAAGAACTTAGACATGGTTAAAGCGATGATGATCCTATGTGCCTTCACCATCCACTATCAATGTGGATGCGCTAGTATCATACTTGCATCACATGTTTTAAATTGCCTCCATAAATAATATATTATTTGGAAATGTTTAAAAAAAAAACTATTATTACCCCCAAAAAAATTAAAAAATATGACTCTCAAGGTGTTTTTTTAAGGGGAGGGTTTTTTCAGCTTTGTCTATGACCAATCGAACACTGAAATGTGGTTGTCATCTAGCGGTTTATTTTTATCTTATTTTCTTTCTTACTCACATAATCCCCATTAATATATTTTCGACTACCAACAGAGGTCATTGGGACCTTGCCGGATTCGAGCGTTGACTGAGACAAGGAGGCATAGGGTTTCCTTCACCATTTGGCTCCCCTGCTCGCGAGAAAGGATTCAGGGTCCCAAAAACAAGATTTCAGGCTCTCCGGCTGGATTCCTGTACACCGCACGATTCGAAGCCAAGGACCAGCTCATCACGATACGCACTATCTCTAGGGAATGTATTGAATATTTCAGCATCTTCTCCCATGACATATTAGTATTGTGCACACAGAGACCATTTCAACCATGCGAAAATAACAAAATAAATAGTTTGGGAAAAGTTAATGGAGAGCATTTCATTGGCATTGTTGTTTTTTCATATATATGTGGTGCCCACTGCCCATTATTCCACGTACTTGTGGCCTGAATTCCACGTTTCTTACTAGTTTTACTACAAAGCATTAGTTCTCCTCGTTGTATTTAGAGGTGCTCCTCGCTGTATTTAGAGGTGTTGCGTTCAAAGAGTTAATGAAATTCATGCGACATTAAATTCTGGTATTAGCAGTACCAACTCCTTCTATCAGTTAAGAAAAGGAAAGCGAGAACTACTTTGAGAAAAGATAATTATGAAGCGCAGTTTATTGGCACTAATTCTACAGTCATGTCTTCTTAGACTGCAGAAGCTCGATTTGTTGTGGCTTCTTCTTTCTACTATTGACCTTAAGGATTTGAATACATCAACAGGTAGGTATGAATGATAGGATTGTGCCCTAACGCCAAATTAAATTTAGTTTCTGACTATAGAAATTTGACATGTTTTTAAGTATATATATATATATATATTCCTACAATTTTGTAGATGTATTAGTCGAAGGTCTAGAAGGTGGGGGCTTGGATCCAGGTATTGATGAAAGTAGGGAAAATAATATCAACATCCCTTATCCGTCGGCCACTTACCCCTATCACCCCAGTTCCCAATGGGAATTAATAACACCACTAACAATATGTTGTATTTTTTTCGATTTTTTTTTAATTATTAGATCTTATTAGTCCCTGCATTAGGCATAGAGGGACTATAGCAATCTATAATTTGTTGACCTCGTATTAGATTGTCCATTGATCACAAATATTTCCATATTATCTATTGTTGGAACGAGGGAACTGAAAACACCGATTTTTGTATTATAAAAAGTACCATATTTGTGATGATCTGATTGGACAATGGATTGGAGGTCTTATTGTCGTCTTCGCTATTCCAATGTTATATATGTTGGCGTATCCAAAGTATTTCATCGTATATGGTCTTTTTGAATCATATATTTTCTTATGCATTGGTCGAAGGTGGATTAATGCTCGCATTAGTTCGAATGTTTGCTTTAGCATTTTTTGCTAGCTAGAATACATTCTCTAGCATATTACTATGTGTGATTTTTTCTTTATTCTTGCATGCTTCGAGAGAACAGGCCTGCCATGCTACATTTTTTATTAAATTTTTTCACGGGACTATGCCCTTCGATGGTTCTGATAGTCTTAAGTGTTTACCTAACAGGTCTGGAAGTCTTAAATGTTTATTGTACAAAGGTGTTGCAATACAGTTTCGTTCCATTTTTTTGATGGTGTTGTTTGCAGTGAAATTGTGCTAAATTGTTCTCCACCGGCATCACTGGTTCAGTGGTCAATGCTTGTTCACTATTTTGTTCCATGATTATTGTTGTTATTTGATTCAACTTTGCAAAGTTGAGGTCCTACAGTTGTAGTTGGACCTCTTCGTGGTTATTCACTGGTTTGTTGTTCTTCAACTTTGCGAGTTGTTAGACCTGTTGTTGCGGTTTGCAATTTTGGGGGCTGAGTTGTTTTCATCCCTCGTTGATGGGTAAGTTTTCGTTGCATTGTTTCATTGGTATTTTTCAATGGTGGGAGTCCCTGCCTCGAAATTATGTTGCAGACCATCTTTCTCTGTGCTCTTAATTTCTATTCCTGGAAACAATGCGTCTTCATATGTTGGCTGCCATGTCCATAGCTATTTCGAAAATTGCAATGCAGAGGGGTTTTCAAAAAGTAGTTCGGAGCTATCACAAGACGGAACCATCCGTTGGGGTGTAGACGCAGGGAATGCTTTTATTCTATGGGTCAAAAAATTGCGTCCAATTGTTTCCTTTGTCCCGTCCTTTCTATTTTGCAGAACTTTTTCTAGTTCTGAGAAGCTTGTAGGATGCACACCATGAATAGGTTCAAATCGATCTTTCTGCTAAGTAAATTTATGGTGTTATTTATTTGCGTTGTTTCTTTTTGTTTGGTTCACTTTCCAGTGTGGGTTTGTTTTCTTGTCATTTGCTATAGGGACTAGGGGGGATTGAAGTTGACAAGAAGAAGGTTGAAAGATACATACGAGGATTGGTACCTAGTTATGCACTTGTAGTTTTCCTATTTTTCTTTCCTTTTTTATTTTTCCTACTTTTATTCTTTTTTTCCCCTTTTCTCTGTTTTCATGCAAACTGAAAGTATCTAACCAACAACTTTAAAATGACAGTTCAAAAGATAAAAGAAGTAATAGATGTTGACTCATATAAAATAGATACACACTCCATTATACATGACAACATTGACGAGGTTTTGCATAGCAATGGACTTTTTAGATTGGATGCATTCTCGTATACTACATGAGATTTCCTTTTCGATGCATTTCAGGTTCTACTGCATTTTCGTTATTCATCGATTGACCTGCGCAATGGATTGATAGATTATTTCTTGGGTTGTTTAAAAAATAGCGATGTTGAGGAATTGGAATCGTATGAATATGAACTGGAATATGCTTTTCTTCGACAGTTGAATGGAATACATGATGTCGCTATGTATTTTTCAAAGATGCAGTTGTTTGCATCTCCAGTTCTGCGTACACATGAGAGGGGAATTTGGAGAGATACATTTTGTATATGGTGGTTGTCTAACTAGCTCAATATATCAATTGGAATATGGTCATTGATAAGAAATTCAAGATATCTACTATTCAAAAGAACTGCTTCTGACAATCCATATTGCATCTTGTTCCATGATGCCAATGTTGTCAGTTGTCATTATGAACCATTATTGTATAGAAAAATGTCCATATGCAATGTTGAAGAAGCTCATATTTACTTGACCCTCATTTGCAAAGACATTGAGTCGCAGTGGAAATGGATTATACATTGCATAGACTACCATGGTTTACATCTAGGAACAATTGTTGTGTCTAGTTGTGGAGATAGTCTGATCAATGCAATTTGTTGTTTGCTAGAAGCGAAGTTCGATTTGCATTCGTTGTGGATTTACGCTATATAGTCCTTTTGCAATGCAATTATAGGCAGAAACCAACAGGCTTTTAGGTTCCTGCATCAACACCTTTTGCCATATCTCCTACAAAATATGTTGACAATTGGAAGTTGGCAAGAATACCTTGTAAACATGACACTGCCATATGAAAAAGGGAATGTGGAGGGTTGCAGATTCTATTTTCAATGGTTTTCTATCATGTTCAGAGTAATTATCCAAGTTTGGCCGGCCTTTCCAGGTGGCACTGTCCATTCATGGTCTATTGATTAAAATTACAATCAAACAATTGACATCCTCTCATTGAAAACATATATAACACATATCTATTATGAAACTTTGCTTGGACATATCAATGGTTCAGGGTTCAATGTCCATGGTAGCCAAACTACATCAAATCTGCATATGCATGACATGCTTTTTAGTGAGAATGAAACTCCTCCCGGTTGCGATATGGCCATACAGGGCTTGAACAAAAAATCCATGTGTGAAATTCATCACAATAGTGATGAGGCCATACAGGGCTTAAACACAAAACGTAGAGTAAGTAATCACAACTTGAAAAGAGTTATGCATAAAATTCGTCCTAGTTGTGATGAGGCCATACACCCCTTAAACAAAAAATGTACACTAAGTTATCATAACCTGAATCATAGTTAAATTTATTCCAGTTGCCATCAGGTCATTGTGCCCTTGGACAAGAAACGTAGAATAAGTTACCAGAGCTTGAAAAAGGTCACGCGCGAGAGAAAAAAATACCTCTCTACGCTTCCTTTTAGAGAGAAACTCACATATCACAATCTAGAGAAATTTGTCCATGCACAACAGAACAAAAACAAGTACGGTCGCATATCCCAGAATGGTCATGCAATTGTCACATTTCATGGCCCAAAAGTAACACCATGCAGTACTACCAATGAAAACTAGCAAACACATTATACTCATACTTCCCTGAGAAAGAAAAATGCAAGATAGACCTACATGAAACAAATTAAAGACACTCCTTCCATTGCATGTGCAATTTGTGAACAATTGAATTTCTCAAAAAACAGTAAGTATTTCATGCCTGATTTGCAAGCAGAATACCTACGCTTGACAAGGCACGATAAATCATTTTCTAGTGGAAAAATTTGTCTTCCATGTAAATGGTCGCCTGAAAATGGAAAATTGCCACAATGTGCAACCCTTGACCAAATAAGATGTAATACACCACTATTATATGTAAGTGTAGTTACAGAAATTGAGGAGAGAATTGTGTCTTTGCGAATTGCATTTGCATAAATCAGGCCTTGGGGCTATAAACGACCTCGAATGGGCTTAACAAGATCAATTATTAATGTGAGTGTTTAGCTAGATGTTGTGCAAAAATCCTTGCTACAATTCATTAGCGATACAATGACAATTCCTTTGGCTCTGAAAAGACGCTTTTGATACAAAAATTCCTATCACACAGGCAAACTGCATGTCCATGTTTTTATGAAAGAATTATAGGAATTATGTTCCAGGGCCCTATACAAAGAACATAACATTTGTATACATGAGAACTGGAACAATTTTCTTGTAGAAGAGGATGCCAACTCTGCAGAGACTCTCAAAAATTCTAGTTAATTTGATACAAGTGATGAATCGGAGAATGAAACACCTGCTAAGACATTGGTGCATGGATTCACTGATTCACATTGCATTCGTGACTTGCAAGACAAGATTGTCAAAATTGCACCTGCTGAGGGGCAACGTCCACTTGGAATATTCAAGGACAAATTCATTGAGGAAATGAACTTTCCAACACTCTTCTATGGAGATCCATGTGCCACTGACATTACAGAATGATTCAGTTATCATAAAATAGTCTTATGGGAGTTGTTATATTCAAGTGGTGACTTCTCCTATCACATAACAAATTTGTTTTTCAAAACAATGCACATAATAATAGAAAAAGTTCTCTCCTGCATGTGGGTTCAAATAAGAAAAAGACAATTACAAGGAAGAAATTTGTTGGCCAAGGATGTCACGTACAAAGTAAACCTAGAAAAAAATATGAAATCTGATATTAGATACATAGATTTCAAAAACATTCGCACCTCTCCTGACTATTTGCAATAAAACAAAAAAATAGTTTTTGCAATGATCCGACAATTGGGCCCGCCAACATTTTTCATCACATTTACAAGTGCAGAGCATTGTTGGGATTCATTGGTAGCTGTTGTATCTGACCTACATAGGAACATGAAATGTAAAAAGCAAACTGATACACTGGAAAACAATCACATTGACTACCTCATAAGAAAAGACCTAGTGACATGTACTCTCTACTATAGACATAGAATAAATTCTTTGAGACAATTGGATATGCCATGATGAAATGTTTTTCGGAAAAATATCATACTATTTTTTTGTGACTAAATTCCAGAATAGGAGAAATGAACATGACCACACACTGTTGTGGATAGAGGGTGCACCAGTCTATGGAGATAACAACAAATCAGAAACTGAACAATTTGTCAAGAAATACTTAACATGCAACACAGATCATTTGGATCCAGAACTTGCCAAAATTCATAGACATTACCATACACGAAGTTGTAGAAAATGAAAAAAACTCGCATTGTAGATACCACTTTCTCATGCTACCAATGAGAGCTACAAGAATCATAGAGCCACTTAGTTTAGAGGACAATGGTGTTGTTGAGAAATCTAAATCCGTGTTCACATTTTTAGAACAAGGATAATTTGACGAGTTGATGAGATTCGATGTGTTCTTGACATAGCTAAATCTATCATAGGATGAGTACATCAAATCCCTACAATGTATGCTTAAGAAACCAACAATTTTACTTAAATGTGAAATTTCTCATATTTGTAACAAAAATTTCTCCAAGGGCATGCCATTTATGTGGAAATCAAATATAGATGCGTAGTACATGCTCAAAGCATATGTTGTAGCATTATACTATACCTTGTATATAACAAATTTTGACAAATCTATGACAAGTGCATTCAGAAGAATACACAAAGAACATGAAATAAGTCATATTGATGCCATACAAATGATACACACACTTGGAAACACATTTCTTAATCTTCAACAAATGTCTGCTCAACAAGCAATTCACATTGCACTTTCCCTGCCCCTCACTTGTAGTTCAAGAAAATGTGTCTTCATAAACACATCTCCACTTGAAAAATGCACATTTCTGCTTAAACCACCGGTTTTGCTAGAACAAGAGCCTGACAATTCAAAAGACGTGCTATGCCGCTCTATTGTTGATTATTACCTCTAGGGTCCCTCTCCTATTAGGCATATCTTCTTAGTAGAATTCATATCGCATTACAAAAAAAATGGTCCACCCATATAAAAAAAAACCTTTATGATACGGTTTGTCAAATACAATAAACATTCTGACTATGAAAACTATTGTAGAAAAAAATTGTTGTTGTACGTTTCATTCGATGACTTCTCAAATACAATAAACATAACTTCTCTACATGGGAGGCTTCATATGTTTCCTATGAGACTATAGTGCACATCAATGAAGCTATATTTACCTACAATGTTAATACAACATGGGGTGATCTAGAAATTGTAGTTAATGAGCTAGAAAACCTTGACATTCCTGATGAGACATTCACAAATCGAAAAACAACTAGAAATCCTTGCGAGTCTTATGACTTTCAAGCAGATTTTCCTCGTCTTCCAGTAGGTGCAGGTGAAAAACATATCAATATTGATTTTCAAGTCACAAAACATCCTTTCCTAATTGAAAATAATGAAAACCACAAAATTAGATGTCTGTTGAATCGAGAACAACAAAAAATTGTAAAGGACATTGCTCTTAAAAAACGCTTGAACATGGACACTTTTGTGCACTTGTTCCTTATAGGCGGAGAAATAACAAACAAGACATTCACAATGAAAGAACTATTCCAAATTCTTATATGAATATATGATTCAAACAATTCCTCTAATCCTATGAAACCAAAGGGCCTAATATTTGCATACATAGGAAATGATGCATATAATGCAGGTGGAACAACAGTCCACTCTGGATTTTTAATGCCTTTTAACAAGTCACAGTTTCTTCCACTTAGAAAGGAAATGTTGGATACATTGTCTAAGATTTATAAGGAACTCCAAATTTTATTTATAGATGAACCATGTTTGATTGGAAGTCCATTCTTGTATTCCATTAACAACCAAATAATAAGCATAAAACATGTGCACACGAAATACTTTGGAAACATTGACATGATATTCTGTGGGGATCTTTACCAAGCACAGCCCATCCAATATTATTTGATATTTGAACAACCTACCATTAACATGGAAACAGTGACACATGACTTCTGGAGATACAATATTAAATGCTTTGAATTGCATACTACAATGTGACAGACATATGAAACATTCATTCCAATTCTGAATAGAATGCAGACAAACAACCAAACATATGATGACATAACATATACCAATTCAAGGTGCTTGCAGCCTGCACTAACAGACCTAATGTTCCCTTCCCTATTCTACACAAATAAGTATGTTGCAATGCATAACAACCACATGCTATCTCTCACTCCTAGCGATGATATCATCATCAATTCAATTGACTTGGAATAAGACAACCATGGAAATGTGCCACATCATGAACATATAACCACTTTACCTTTGCATCTTGTCCTCAAATTAGAAATGTTGGTTGAAATATATTCCTGTAACTATGATTCACAGGATGGCTTGGTCAATGGTGCATATGGAATACTGAAAGGCTATACGAAAACATAAAAACTTGATGTCCTTTAGATTAAGTTCCATGAACCGCATATAGGCAAGCGACAAGAAAACAACTTGTCTTATCTATATAATTCAAACACTTGAAGCAATTGGACACCTATTTTGCAAATATCAAAGATAGTATCAACATCAACAAAGATAGGTCGACTGAAAATTCAAAAAAAAATTCCGATTAAACTTGCATGTGCACGTACAGTCCACAGATCGCAAGGACTAACACTTGATAATGTTGCATTTAAGCTCGCTGGAATTCAGATACATGGACCTGTATACACAACATTTTCCTGTGTTAGAAGCATAGACTCCTTGTATTTACTAAGTCCTCTTACAAAATATAAATTCAAAGTCAAACAAAAATTTGATATTGAAATGGAACGACTTAGGACCACCGCAAAATAACAACTGCACTATGATTACCAATTCATACAAACAAATTAATCTGTATCAATTCTCTTGCTTAACACAAGCAGCTTAAATGCACACATGGATGATACACTCAGTGACTATGATATAATGCAATCTGATATTCTGTGTTTGCAGGAAACATACATGGCATTGTGCATGCAGAACAAAGAATTCCCAAATCACAATTGTATATCAAGTTACATTACACATGGGGTGATTATATTGGTGAAAAAACATGTACCAATTTTGGAGCATATACATATCGAAGAAAAGAATGTTGAGGTGGTGCTTGCAAATATTTTTTTCCATGAAACAAAAGTTGCAATATTGAATTTGTATGTTGCTCCCCATGCAACATTCTCCAACATAGTAGATGTTATTTCCAATGCATTGGGCCATTTCCATATGAACAGACCTGTTGTGCTTTGAGGAGACTTCAATATTGGCATGCTACAAAATAATGGCAGAACAAAAGAATTGGAAAACTACATGTGCAAATACAGTCTCTGCTTTCTTTTGAACACACAAGCCATCTGCAAAACACACTTATTGACCATGTGTGGTCAAATGTGTCAATTATTCAATACAATATGTTTATCTTAGACACATATTGGTCTGATCACGATACAATTGGTATTGCAATTGAATTATGAGATATACATCAAACATTTTACAAAGTCATATTTCTATGTTTCAAAGCATATTTGTATAGCTTGTTGCAAAAATAAAATAAAAAAATTATCCAACTTTTTAGTTTTCCATGATTTGTAAACATACTGGTCTGGTCACCATACAGTTGGTGTTGTACTTGAATTATAAAATATACATTATGCAAAAGAAACAAAAAAGGTACATCCTTCTAAAAACTATTTGTTACTCTATTCATCTTATTCTATTTTTTTTAGTATATGTACATAGTACTTGCCTTTTTCTTTACATGTTAACTTGTGTTCATATTCCTTTTGTTTTGTATTTTTGTTCATAGAAACAAACCAGAAAACTAGATTCCATAAAGAACTCTTAACCAGAGATGTAAAGAAATCCATGCAAAGGTGCATTTTTCTGCTCGTGTTCCATATTAAATAGTTTTTTGTTTACTCTATCTCTATTTGTTGAACTGGTTTGCAAATGTGTTTTTTTTTTTTGCACCTCCTTCGAAACTCCATATCTTCCTCTACATTCACGTGTCTTCATGTATGTAATACAT
Source organism: Picea abies (assembly GCA_900067695.1). NCBI lineage: Eukaryota > Viridiplantae > Streptophyta > Pinopsida > Pinales > Pinaceae > Picea > Picea abies. Next base: position 23,703 of record CBVK0100043170.1, read on the forward strand.
ATTCAATGTTGATCTCACTAGTCCTGGAGTCCGTCTGTCAATTTGTATATCGAGGAACTACGAATATTGTTTGGAGGACATAGAACAATAGAAGTGCAATGTTGAGCTAGCCAGCCCGCAAGTCCTCTTGTCACTTTTTATATCGCACAATTATGGATGCTATTTGTATGACATGGAACATTAGAGGCCCAATTTAGAGCCCACAAGTCTGCGATCCAAAAAAATGGCTAAGTACAGAATAAGGGATTTGTACATGCTCTGTAACATGTCATGTCCATACTTTATAAAAGTACATATTTAGTATGTATTGATCATTTCTTGGAGCCTGCCAACCCTGGAGTCTGTCTCTTAATTTCTATATCATGGAACTCAATAGAAGTACAATAATGAACCAACCATCCCACAAGTCCTCTTGTCAATTTGTATATTGTGCAACTCTAGGTGCTATTTGTAGGACACAGAACATTAGAGGCCCAATTTAGAGCCCACCATCCCACAAGTCTTCTATCCAATAGAAGTGCAATGTTGAGCCATCCATCCCACAAGTCCACTTGTCAATTTGTATATCGCGCAACTCTGGGTGCCATTTGTAGGACACGGAACATTATAGGTCCAATTTACAGCCCGCCATCTTACAAGTCCACGATACAAAAGAGTGGCTAAGTATGGAATAAGAGATCTATACATATTTAGTATTTATTTCTTGTTTCTGGGAGCCTGCCATCCCTGGAGTCCGTCTGTCAATTTGTATATCAAGTAAATCAGTAGAGGTACAATGTTGAGCTAGCCAGCCCACAAGTCTTCTTGTCAATTTGTATATCACGGAATTGTGAGTGCTATTTGTAAAGGATAGAACAATAGAGGCCTATTTTTTATCCCACCAGCCCAAGAACCCACAGTACAAAAAGTGTACATGCTCTATAAAATCTCAACCACCTCGCATGTCCGCTTGTCAATTTGTATATCACGAAACTCTGGGTGCTATTTGTAGGACATGAAACAATAAACACATATTTTTTGAGCCCACCAGCCCGAGAACCCACGATGCACAAAGTGGGAAAGTATGGGATGCGATATCCATACATGCTATATAAAATCTCATGTCCATACTTTATAAAGGTATATATTTAGGTTTGTCTAGTTTGTACACATACTAGTTTGGTCACCACACAATTGGTGTTGCACATGGATTATGGAATATGCACTATGAGTTCGACCAAGCACTTTCGTTTCCTTAGACAATTTTATACCCACGACTTCCCCATTACACGTTATCAAACTCTCATTCCCCGTGTTCTGAGTGTACATCCTACATCTAAAACTTGGTAATCCATGTCTATGCTCGCAGGTTCCCACATGACGGAGTGGAAGATTTCATGTCTATATATATCTCTACATCACGAGTCTAACCAAACGTCCTTCATTTTCATAGTTCACGAATTTTATGGCCATGGGGTCCTTTGTGGGCACCATCCAACTCTCATGCCCTGTGTGCATGGTATACATTTTGTGCTCGAAACTTTGGTGATCTACAGTTGGACCCAGACTCGAAGCTTGTGACTCATTTGCTAATTTTCTTTAATTAAATTGTACAATATCAATATTTATTATTAATAATTTAGTACTTGAAAATAATGTTTTTAGATAATGTTAGCTATATAACATATATTTCATATGTTATACATGTAGACAATTGCTATCTTGAACCCACCAGTCCTAGAGTCTGTCTGTCAATTTGTATATCACAGAAATCCTAGTGCTACGTGGAGGACACAAAACAATAGAAATGCAATGTTGAGCGAGCCAGGCCGAAGTCCGCTTGTAAATTTGTATATCGCGAAACTCTGGGTTCTATTTGTAGGACATAGAACAATAGATGCCTAATTTTCAGCCCGCCAGCCTAAGAACCCAGAATCCAAAAAGTGGCTAAGTATGGAATGAGGGATCAGTACATGCTCTATAAAATATGATATCCATACTTTATAAAGGTACATATTTACTATGGATTACTCGTTCCTCGGAAAGATTCTAGGTCGGGAACTCGTGGATACACGTGTTCATATTTCCACTTACTTTTATATTGCCAGCCTGACTGTCCGCTTGCCCGTTTCATATTGTACATATTACATGTAATATGCATTACTTATTACATGTAAAGTGTAATACATATTCAATTTTGAGCCTGCCATTCATGGAGTCTGTCTGTCAATTTAGAGTCTGCCATCTCGATAACCTACGATACATATTACGTGTAATGTGTAATACATATTCAATTTTGAGTCCGTCAGTATTGGAGTCCATCTGTGGATTTTTATTTCACGAAACTCTGAATGTTGTTTGGAGGACACGGGACAATAGAAGTGCAATGTTGATCCATCCAACCCACAAGTCCAGGATCCAAAAAAGTGGCTATGTATGGAATAAGGGATCTATAAATACTCTATAAAATGTCATGTCCATAGTTTATAAAAGTACATATTTAGTATGTATTTCTCCTTTCTCGGAGCCCTCCAGCGCTGGAGTCGGTCTGTGAATTTATATATCGTGGAACTCAATAGAAGTACAATGTTGAGCCAACCAGGCCATAAATCCTCTTGTAAATTTGTATATTGCGGAATTATGGGTGCTATTTATAACGCACAGAACAATAAAGGCCCATTTTTTAGCTCGCCATCCCGAGAACCAGCGATCCAAAAAGTGTACATGCTCTGTAAAATGTCAGCCACCCCGCAAGTCCTCTTGTCAATTTCTATATCACGGAACTCTGGGTACTATTTGTAGGACACAGAACAATAGAGGCCTATTTTTTAGCCCGACAGCCTGAGAATCCATGATCCACAAAGTGGCCAAGTTTGGAATGTGATATCTGTATATGCTCTATAAAATATCATGCCCGTACTTTATATAGGCACATTTTTTTCCCTTCTTTGTACACATACTGGTTTGGCCATGACACAGTTGGTGCTGCACATGAATTATGAAATATGTAGCAGGAGTCCGATCGAGCACTTTCGTTTCCTTAGCAAATTTTATGCCTGCGGGTTCCCTGCTACGCGTTATCAAACTCTTATTCCCTGTGTTCCGAGTGTACATATTGCATCCAAAACTTTGGTAATCCATGCCTATGCTCGTGGGTTTCTAGACGAAGGAGTGCCAAATTTCATGTCCATCTATATCTCTAAATCACGAGTCCAATCGACCTCCATTCATTTTTATAGTTCGCAAATTTTATGGCCGCGGGTTCCTTTGTGGGTGTCAGCCAACTCTCATGCCCCGTGTGCTCGGTATACATATTGCGCCCGAAACTTCGGTGATCTACAATTGGACCCAGAATCAGAGCTTACGACTCATTTGATAACTTTGTTTAATTAAATTGTAGAATATCAATATTTAATATTAATAATTTAGTACTTGAAAATAATGTTTTTAGATAATGTTAGATATATAACATATATGTTGTATGTTATAGATGTAGACAATTGCAATCTTCAACCCACCAGTCCTGGATTTCGTCTGTAAATTTGGATATCGTAGAACTTTGGGTGCTATTTGTAGGACACGAAACAATAGAGGCTCAATTTTGAGTCCACGAACCTGGGATCGAAAGAGTGGTGATCTGTACATACTTTATAAAGGTGCATATTTAATTTTCCCTGATTTGTACACATACTGGTCTAATCACCAGACAGTTGGTGTTGCACATGAATTATGAAATATACACCACGAGTCCGACCGAGCGCTTTCGTTTCCTTAGCAAATTTTATGGCCATGGGTTCCCGACTATGCCTATTCGAACTCTCATTGCCATGTATATGGTCGGGGGTTCCCAGAAAGTGAAGTGGCAGCTTTCATGTCCATCTATATCTCTAAATCATGAGTCCAACTGATCGCCATTTGTTTTCATAGTTCATGAATTTTATGGTCACGAGTTCCTTTCACAGTGCCATCCAAATTCTATGCCCCGTGTGCATGGTATACATCCTGTGCCCGAAACTTTAACGATCTACAATTAAACCTAGACTCGAATCTTGCCACTCATTTGATAATTTTCTTTAATTAAATTGTACAATATCAATATTTAATATTCATATTTTAGTACTTGAAAATAATGTTTTTAGATAATGTTAGATATATATAACACATATGTTATATGTTATATATGTATACAATTGAAATCTTGAGCCCACCAGTCATGGATTCCATCTATCAATTTGTATATCGCGGAATTATGCCTGCTATTTGTAGGACACAGAACAATAGAGGCCCGATTTTGAGCACGCTAGTCCGAGAACCCGCGATCCAAAAAGTGTCTAAGTATGGAAGTCCGTCTGTCAATTTATATATCGTAGAACTCGAAGTGTTGTTTGGATGACACTGACCATTACAACTGCAATGTCCAGCCAACCAATTAAATTGTACAATATCAAAAATTGTATATCACAGAACTCCGATCTGTAAACAATCGCAATCTCGGGCCCGCCAGCCCTACAGTCCATCTGTCAATTTGTATATCACAAAACTTTGAGTGTTGTTTGGAGGACATGGAACAACAAAAATGCAATGTTGAGCCCGCAATCCCACTTCTCAATTTGTATATCGTAGAACTCTGGGTACTATTTCTAAGGTAAAAAAAAATAGAGGCCCAATTTTAAGCCCGCCAACCCAAGAACCTGCGATCCAAATACTGTACATGCTTCCCTTCGCTATGCTCCCTGAAATCCTACAAAAAATCACACTGCTCTGTAGGCTACTCAGAATTGGAATTTCATTCACTTGACCTTGATTTGGCCCGTTCATGAAATCTTCAAACCCTAGTTCTAAAAACGAGCACAACCGACATTTTCCTATTCCTTACTTAGCCACTTTCCCACAATTCCGCAAATATTCGAACCGTCGTCTGCTAAACTGCACCATCATGCCCTCTTACGTTTTACGCGGTTTGCAGTCAAAAATTCTGACTCATGTAGTTTCATCGTTGGACAGACACCTATCCTCACTATCTCCTGTAAACTTATTTTGAAGCCCATCCAACCACTTTTCAGAGATTTCTCTTCCCCGTCTCTGTCACCTTCGCAGGTGTCTATAATAAAAAATAATATATATATATATATATATATATATATATATATATATATATATATATACGTCTTTTTTCTAAATCTTTAATGCTAACATCTCATCGTGCATGCACTATGTAAATTGTCATTGATGGGTGCAAGGCTCGAGAAGATCCGCCATTAATGCGCACTAAGCCAATATTTTTGGAGGCTTTTTCTATCCCTTCCCAATGTTAATTTCAAATACCATGTAATGTCATTCACACGTCGTCATCTTGGTTCATTCATGAAACCTCCAATCCTTAAATGTTCTTCATCGTAACCACTACATTCGCACATCTAAGTATGCAATAATTAAGCTTTACTTCTAACAACTCACCATATATCACGCATAGAGATTGTCATTAATTAGAGAAGATCTTGATGATATTTTCCATTCCCATGCATTGAACCAACATTTTCGTGGAGTTATATTACCCCCTCCATTTGTTCATTTCAACCAACATCTGGAGAAAATCAACGTTTTCATATACTACTGGCAATAGCTCCACAATAGTTATGTAGAGATACAATGAACATCTTTTGGCCTAAGGACCAGAACCACCACAGTAACAAAGCATCGCTCCAACGGCCTGCCACAGTAAAAAAACAACCCAAGGTTCTTCAAATAGATGAGGTTCATCCTAAAATTGACAGTTCTCACAAGCTTCCTGTGCATAAGAAGGGAAGTAGAATTGTAGGGGAGGTGGACGATATTGAAATTGAGAGTGAAAACATGGATCTTGACATTGATCTGGATAGCATATTCTGCAACCTTGATCATCCAAGAGACGCGATTCACAATATATAACCAATGGAGATAGTTGATGCCAATTTTTTTTACGAAGATGAATCCTTCGTATTCTAGAGTGTTGTTTTTGAAAGAGAATCTAAAAGATTAATTATTGAAAAAAGAGATGTAAAAAATAAGAAAAAAAAATATTGTTAATAACTTGACCTTGCCAATATACAGGCATCCAAAATCTCTGAACTTCACATGGCAACTAGAGATTCTCTTCATGATTCAATTGGAGTCATTGAGGCCGATAATTCCAGACTAAAGGACAGGATCAAAGAATTAGAGGAAGTTTTGTTTCCTATGCCATTTCTTAGAAGTCCTTTGGCAATAGCTATGCTTGCAACTCCCTACACCCTTACAACAAAGCTAAAAGGCTCCTCTAGATTCCTCACATTGTGTAGAGGATATGTAGAGAAAAATATCAAAAAAAGAATGGCACTGATTATTAAGGCCTAGGAAACATCACAAAATATGGATTCCCTAGGAATTAGGGCACATAACTTGCTCGAAATTCTACAGATGAATTTGAAAAATGAAGAAAAATTCTATTTGCACATGGTCATCCCTTTTTCATTTCATGTCAACAACATGGAAGATTCGACAAGAAGAAAGCATGATCTCCCCTCCAAAAAAACAACTCACTCAATTAGAATCATCTTGGAAAGAGAAGGTGAAGAAGTTGTATCTCATCGTCCAATCATGTGAGCAAGCAATATTAAAGAAAGAAACATTATTCACAAAGATCACCGAAATAAACTTCGCCGGAAGAACCAACGACTTCCAGGACCCCAAGTTAATCATCAACTCGTTGGCGTTAACCAAGCAAGCTTTCAATAAACATGTTGATAATTTTAAGGCGTTGTCTTTATAAAAATTTTACAGGATTCTTGAATATCATGAAGAAAATGTGGAGAACTGGCTAGTCCGTTATTCGCTACATAATGGAGACATTCATCAGGCTTTGTGTAATATTTCTATTGATCTAAGAAATTAGAAAATGAACTTTTCATCATTAAAATCCGAAATGATATCAATGTCGCCCCCTTGAGAAGCTACATTGAAGATAACTTGAAGTGGGTCACCAATGAAATCCAATAGGAAAATGCATCAATAAGCAAATAGAAAAAATACTTATATGGAACATCATTATAAATAATCTGTTTATCAATCCAGTTATTCAAGCGGGTCGGTGACAAAGACCAATAGGAAAAGACATCAACAAGAAAATACAAAAAAAACTTATATGTATCATCGTTGTAAGTCTATACTTATAGTCCTTTGTTTATCAATCCAGTTATTCCATCTTTTTTGAATAGAAATCTATAGCCAAAGACTGATATCTTCCCAATTGAACTTTTCAGGTATTACACTCTATTATCTCCCAATTCTTCTTTCCACAGTCCTATTTCTTGTACATATTTATCTAATGGTTCGCGGAAGCCCCAATCCCAGTCTATATGACAAAAAACATTTAAATTTCCAGGAATATGTAGCAAACTATTATTTTTTCATATATTCCAAATAAAACTATTCTTTTGTCTCCTTATATATTTATGTGCTCCTAGATTTTCATCTTCAACTATGTTGAATGTTAAGACATTTTGTTTATTTTATTTCATTTCTCTTTTTTCTGATGTATATCTTTTTCTGCTTCATCATTTTCAAAACTAAATCTGAGATAAATCACTCATTCGAATTTGAGATATCATTTTTGATATATATATATATATATATTTCCATGAATATGTAACACTTTTTTTTTATTTTTTTATATAAATGTCATAAAATTGTGTTCAATACATTTTTTCTACTCATACATATAGAGAGTATGTCATTTCTTACATCCTTACTAGATGTCCTTCATACCACTTGCCACATATGCACTGCAATTTGAAGGCCCAAGTCCAATTGTGTTATTACATCAACACGAGGCCCTTAAAATTCAAATAGTCCACAACTCCTCTTGTCAATTTGTATATCGCGGAACTTTGGGTGCTATTTGTAGGGTACAGAACAACAGAGGCCAAATTTTGAGCCCACCAGCCCGAGAACCGAGAACCCGCAATCTAAAAAGTGGCTAAGTATGGAATGAGGGCTCCATGCATGGTCTATAAAATCTGATGCCCATACTTTATAAAAATACATATTTGGTATCTATAAAAGTAAATATGTACTTTATAAAAGTACATATTTTGTATGTATAATTTATGGTGTCCAGGAACCTATAATTTGATAAATTTCAGTTTCTTTTGTGTTCAGGAGGCCTTGTTTTAAAGAAAACTAATTCAGGAATGCTATTTTTTTTTTTTGTGTTTTTGTCCATGAACTATTCTATTGTATGCTAAATTTTTTGTGTCCAAGAATATTTTAAATGTACACTAATTTATTTTGTCCACTATCAAACTTAGATACTAGGAACCTTCTTTGATGTACCATACATTAATATTCTTTGATAAATTTCAAATAAAACTAATTCTGGAATTCTACATGGATACCACATGTACTTCAACTTGCAACCCACATGTCTGTACACAATCACATTTATTCTCATTCGCATTTACTTCCATTCCAACCTCGCAGAGACTACGCCATGCAACATTTGTTTATATTTGTAGGTTTGTTGACATAAACTTTATATATAAATATGTGCTTCAATGAATAATAAAATATAAGTAAAACAATTTTTATGTACAATAATTTTCTAAATTATTTCTCATTATTATTATCCAATAATATTTAAGAATATTTAAGTGATCTTTTACCGCTCACATGATGTGAACATATATAAGAGTAAGAAGTGCACAGTAGAAAAATGCATAAATTTGTTAATGTGAAATCAATAATTTTTAATGAAAACAATATGTTGGTATGAAATCATATATATCTATGTATAATAATAATAACTATTATTATTATTATTATTATTATTATATATATATATATATATATATATAAAATAACTGTTTTCAAAATTGTGCAATGCTGATTGATTGTCGTTTTAGATTTATATCAATTAAAAGCATAGAAGTTTCGAAAAGTGTTTTGTATACTTCAAAACAAGTTAATATAAATAGATATCTTCCATTTTTTTAAGGAATTTTAAAACGGCAAAATATTTCTGCTATGAAAGTCTATAATTTCAATCAACTTAAAAGTTAATTGTGTCAACGATTAGGTATCTAGAATTACTTGTAATAGAAATGAATTGGAAAGTGTTTAACCGGTTATCCAATCTTGATTTATAATAGAAAAGTATCTAATCTGAATCAACTCGCTAGAATGAACTCTAATAGAAATTAATAGATATAAATTGAAAATGATTAACCGGTTATGCAATTTGGATTTACAGTTAGCTACGTTCTTAAAGTTTGTTTGACGACTTTACAAATTTTAAAACAATTTTAAAATATATTTTTAAGATATTATAAAATATTTAGATAATATATCTGATGGTACTATTAATTATATATATATATTCTAATTGGAAGGTTAGCTATTTATTATTTTTATAAGATACTAGAGTAAATCTATTTTAACATTGGATTTAACTTTTTACTTTGAAGAATTTGATCTTATCTATCCATAATAAATAAGTTTCTCATAATAAATAAGGTTAAGAAAGATTATTATGATTCTTTTTATATATATTTTATATGTCAACTCCTTATTAAATAAAGGAAAACTTACATATCTACCATCATTGAACAACACACTATTAAAATGTTTATATATATATATATATATATATATATATATATATATATATATAATCTCTAATATAATCATCTTTTCCATATTAAAACTTAAATATATATTCAATGTTAAACATTTAAATAATCACACATTTCCATCACATTGAAACGTAAAAAGCACATTTTTACACAATAAAAATTACATATTTTGTTTTGTTTATTATTTATATTAAAATAAATAAATAATATATTTAAAAACCAGTTTTAAAAGATTATCAAATTGTCATATGCCTTAGAAAACCTTTGACCACTCATCCGCTCCCCCTCGTTATAAAGGCAATTTCGCTCAAAGACCCATGTTGTCTTCCATATTTAATATTCCATTTTCAAAATCAAAATTCCTTCTTCCTCTTTCATATTTATTTTATAAACCTACTTGATGTAATGACACGAATTAGGAAGAACATATATTACACACATAGTTCAAACAAGAAGATAAATTAGGAGCACGCTAAAACTCTTCTCGTCATTAAACTAAATAAATTGAAAAAATACATTTTGAGTGATGTTACACTTTTCACTAAGAAGATTACACTTCTTGTTAGCAATAAAACCCTTGCCACAACTCTTAAATGCTAGTTGTCCACCTCAAGGGGGCATTTATAGATAAAATGTATATAATTATATATACATTTTATCTATTAATGCCCCCCCGGGTCGAAGGTGGGAGGGGGAAGGGCATTAATAGATAAAATGTATATAATTATATATACATTTTATCTATTAATCTCTCTCTACTCTTTTTCACTTCGCAAGCTCTTGCCTCCTGCTTGCAAATATGTATTAATGGGATTCAATGAAAGGACTGAGCTAGTGATGTATGAATTACAATAACTAACATTCCCTCTAACACTTCCTCTTAAATATGACTATCTCTTATGCCTAACTATTGTTTATGAAAAAAAAACTATTACTTTCCAAAGATTTAGTAAAGATGTCTGCCAATTGTTCCTTTATTCTACATAATTTCAAATTTATGAGGCCATTGTTTACTAACTCACGTATAAACTTATAAAGAGTGTCAATGTGTTTAATCTTCTTGTGAAACACATGATTCTTTGATATTTCAAAGGCTGAGTTGTTGTCACACTAAATTTGAGTTGGCTCCTTTGTTTGGTTTTGAAGATCCCTCAATAATCTTCTTAACCAAACTGCTTGACAAGACACAGAAGTCGCTACAACATATTATACTTCTATTGAAGAGAGAGTAATAATAGGTTGCTTCTTTGATTGCCATGAAATCAAATTGCTTCCAAGAAAAAACACCTAACAGGATGTGCTTTTTTGGTCGTTAATTCTTCCTGGAAAATCATTGTCTGTATAGACAAATAGACAATCATTTTAAGAACTCGTATGACATATGTCTTCATTTACTAATCCTGTTATGTACCTCAAGATATACTTTCCTACTTTCCAATGAATATCCTTTGGTGACTGCATGAATCTGGAAAGTAAACTCACTGCATACATAATATCAGGTCTAGTTGTTGTGAGGTACATAAGACTCCCAATAAGTTTCTTGTACAATGTAGGATTGATATCTCCTCCTTTTTTCGTATTTACTAAGTTGAGTTTGTGTTACTATTGGAGTGTTTCCAAGATTACAATTATCCATTCTAAATCTCTTTAGGACATCCTTAGCATACTTTTTTTGTTTGATAAATATTCCATCTTTTGACCGATCAATTTCCAAACGAAGAAAAAATTTCATAGACCCTAAATTTTTCATTTCAAATTCATCTTGCTTGACTATTTTAAATTCATTCATCATCCAATTTCCTATATATAACATATCATAAATATAGAGGAGCACAATTAAAATATTACCTTGATGATATTGTTTGGTGTACAAAGTGGGCTCATTGTTGCTTTTGTTGAACCCATGGCTGAAAAAGTAGCAGTCAATCCGAATGTACCAAGCTCTTGGAGCCTATTCATCTTGACTATGAATTTCCAATATTGGAATTCTAGATTGGTTTTGTTGTTATGTAGATTGTTGTTCTGTAGGTTGTAGTTTTTCATTCATATGTGGGAAAGGATTCTGGATATTAACTAGTTCATTTGATTGATCCTCCCAGACTTTGTCTTCTAGAAACTTAACATCCTTGCTCACAATGAAATTTTTTGTGATGGGATTGTATAGATGATAAGATTTTTACTGTTCACTATAGCTTATAAAGATACATCTTTCACTTCTGTCATCTAGTTTCTTTCTTAACTCTTCTAGAACATGTGCATATACTAGAAATCCAAAAACTTTAAAATATGAAAAAGTGTTTTTCTTACCGCTCCAAGCTTATTCAAAAACTATATATTTCATACTGTTGGTTGGAGATATATCCAAAATGTGAACTGAACATGCAACTTCTTCAACCTAGTACTCATTTAAAAACTTCTTGGCCTTAAGATTTCTCCTGGCCATGTTCATAATTGTCATGTTCTTTCTCTCATCTACACCATTATGTTGTGGAGTGTATCTTGTAGTGAATTGTCTGACAATTCCTTGTTGCTTGCAAAAATATGTGAATTCTCCGGAGTCATACTCAACACCACCATCAGATCTTAGTACCTTCATCAATTTTCCACTTTGTTTCTTTGCCATAGATTTGAACTCTCTGAATTTCTGAAAAAGTTTCAGATTTGTATTTTAAGAAGTAGACCCATTCTTTTCTGCTAAAGTCATCTATAAAGGTTAATAAATATAGAATCCCTCCTATAGATTGGGTTTTCATTGGGCCAAAAATATTTGTATGTATGATTGAAAGTTGTTCCTTGGTTCTATAGGATGTATTTGGAAAACTATCTCTTGGGTGTTTGGATAAGATACAAGTTTCACAGGAGTTATGATTATCATTTATCTAGGGTAAACCATTTACCATGCATTTATTTTGCAATAGACTAAGACTGGGAAATTGTATATGACCATACATGTTATTCCATAACCAAGTTTCATCAATACTAGTTACGTTTTAGGCATAATATGATGACTGGTTCATGTTGTGGGCATACAACAATGATTGGTTTAGGATTTTCAATGTCAAGGGATACATTCTATTCTTGGTCATTCGACCCTAAGATAGGATTTTATTACTTGGGTTCTTATCAAGGATTTTGCAAATGGGACCTTTGAATATGACTTTGTATCCATGCTGACTCATTTGACCTATGCTCATTAAATTGTGACTAAGATGCGGTACATAGAAAACATCATTTATTTTTTCTCTTTCACCTTTCTCGATTAAGACTAAGACTACACTTTTTCCTTGGGATTTGACCTTTGAATGATCACCAACTTTAATTTCAAAAATGACAGAGCTTTCTAAACTTGAATTTTTTTTTTTTTAACCTAGCATGTGGTTGTTGCATCCACTATCTAGCAACCATATATCCTTTCTTTCATAGGTATCTTCAGTGGTGTGAAATGAGAGGAACTTTGTCTCACATGTCTCTTCATCAGATTGGTTGATGTGTGGTCTGCCTTTGTTCAGATCAAATTGTTTCTTTTGACATTCACTTTCATAATGCCCAAATTTGTTACAGTAGTAACCCTTCATCCTTGACATGTCTTTCTATTGTCTTTTGCCTCTCCCTCTTTGATTCTAAAAGAGATCTTGATTTGATTCTTGATATGGATTTGATCTCTCTCCTAAATGTGAAGAGTCTCTACCTCCCCTTCCTCTGTGTCTTCCTTTGTTATTGCTTATGCCACCATGACCCCTTCCTCTTCCTCGACTAAAGTAGGCTTGGGTCTGAAAGGCATTCTCAAGAGATGAATAATCATTCTAATCTAGTCTTTCTTCATGGCATAGAAGGGATCCTGTGAGCTCAAAAGTAATAATTTGAATTTTGTCTCTTGCCTCCTCTGTAGCTGAAACCACTGGAATGCATTTGGATGATAGGGTTTGAAGAACCTTCTCAACAATTTTCTGATTGGATATGTTTTCACCATATGCTTTTAATTGGTTCATAGTGATCGTTACTATGTTCATGTACAGATCTACCGTCTTGGACTGCTTCATCTCGAGGGTTTAAAAATATCTTAGTAGAGTCCACAATTTTACAGTCTTAACCTTGGTCATGCCTTGATAATTTCTCCGCAAGATATCCCAAGCAACTTTAAAAGTCTTTGCAAGGGATATATTGGGCCATACTATTTCATCCAATGAACCTTGAATCTGATTCAAGGCTTTTGCATCTTTGTTTATGTGTTATTTTAGTTGATTTCTTTGATTGTTAGTCAAGGAGAGTTCGACTACTTCATCCATCGGTTCTTTGTACCCGATGGAGACTAAATCCTAGGCATCAAGGGATTTCAATAAGGGAATCATTTTGATTGACCACATTTCATATTCTTTTCCTATGAGAGGAGAAACAGGGATTAATGAATGGCTCGAACTACTGGAGGCCAACTTATTGAAAAGATCCAAACACAAAAGTTGTAATAGCACTCGGCCTCTTTTTGGCAGCTTGATGCTTTCATAGGATCTCCCCTTTTTAACAAACTCCTCAAAAACATTTCAAATGAATATATATATATATATATATATATATATATATATA
>CBVK0100043171.1:9489-38898 GCA_900067695.1 Picea abies
GAGTTTGTCACTAGGGCCAACTTGTATGTGACAACCTTAGGGTATTATGATGTTGTGATCAGTATGGACTGGTTGGAATCACATGATGCGATACTTGACTATAAGACAAAATGATTGAGCTTGGTCGATGACGAGGGATAAATACACATGATTGTAGGTTGGAACTAGGAAGTCTCCCTGAGGTCCATCTCTTCCTTATAGCTATGGAAGAGCATGTGAAAGGGATGTAAGATTTATGTGATCCTTATGACATGTGTACGGGGGAGGTTAATTAAATGAAAAAGGAATCTAATGAGGGTTTTGGGAAACTAATGACTAATAAAACTCTATAAAAAGGATGGGGAGGAGGAGTATGGATCCGATATGTCTTGCATAAAGTTACACTGCTGAATTTCATCTTGAGTAAACTTTCTCTTGTGGGAGTTGGGATACCCAGCTTGGGTGACGAGTGGTAGCTCGACCTTGCAAGGTGAACTGGGTGTTAGCATTCTCAGGTATTCTGTATGTGGCCCCTTTGTGTCTCGGGGGGCTCAGGGAGAATAAGAGTATCGCTAGCATTGGCTGTGAGGTACCAGTGAGGTCACATCAGTTGGAAAGCGGGAGCTAGATGGCGCATGCACAGGACAATGAATTCATAGCATTAGCATTTGGATATGATACACATGTGTATATTTTTATTGAATGGAAGTTAAATTACCTATATATACATCTCTCTAACGTCAAAGCATGCATGAGTCTCTGTGTTAAAATTTAGTTAATTTTATATCATAGAAATGTATGCTTGTGAAATTTGGTTGTAGGGTAGTTTAATTATGTTCCTGCGCCTTTAGTTAAAGTACTTCTATTGTGCTAAAGTTTTTGTTTTATTCTACGTAATACTATCCAGAGATTTCATTTTTATCTTTCAACAAAGTTGTCTTGATGAGCCCAACATTTTATGATC
Source organism: Picea abies (assembly GCA_900067695.1). Classification (NCBI taxonomy): domain Eukaryota; kingdom Viridiplantae; phylum Streptophyta; class Pinopsida; order Pinales; family Pinaceae; genus Picea; species Picea abies. Next base: position 10,433 of record CBVK0100043171.1, read on the forward strand.
AGAGAATTCAAGTTTATCCTAGGCTTATGCTCATTGTACTTTTGATATGATTTCCATTGGCGAACCAAAAATTTGAATGCTAATGACTTCTCTGCATTTTTATTGTTTTAATACAAGGAGAAATTGTGTTTTTTTATCTTTTGTTCCTTTATCCATTAAGTTATTAGTCTGTGCATGAGAAGTCAGCTAGGATTTGAATCAGTTGTCTTTCACTCCAGTGTTAAATATTTAGATTCAATTCCCCTTCTTTATTGTGCATGGATAATGCTTGTAGGGTCATTTCTCTTCCCAACAAAGAATTCTCTCCTGGGAATTTATTCCCTCCTTAACCTCTGCGATTATTGTGATTTATTCTCTCCAAACTCTTCTTCCACACAATGATTTTGGGGATGTCTCTCTAGTTCACCAAATGTTTTATCTCCTCTCCAACTCGCATCTATGTGTCATTACTGTATTTTTTTACTGCTTGATGACTTCATTTTTGTTACTGTGCTTCCTTATTAACATTGTTTTCTCATCATAAAATCTCTATGCATTACCTTCCACATGTTTCCCAGTGTGGGGAGTGACTCTGTGTGTTCACCTCTAATTTTTCCCTAGTGTCTTCCCTGCAATCCTTGGTGGATCTTCAACACGCATGGAGAAAACAAGCAGCAAATGTTTTGTGTTCTTATGGGGAAAATTTGTGACCCTGCTTGGTGAGGAATTATGTGCAGTCCTTGCGCTCCTCCTTTCTCTATGCTTGGATGTTTTGAGACGGGTTCCCTCCTGTTGAAATACATCTCATTTCAGCATACACTTAGACTAAATTAGATTTCAGCCTTCTATAAATATCTAACAACCATACCACTATTCTTTACGAGATGAAATACTATTATCCAAGTTCTGAAATAAAATAGCAACAAAATACAAATATGAACAATAGATAGTAACCCACATTTGGCACAAAAATTTGTGCATAAATACTTGAAAAAATATTCAGAAAAATGGTCAGTTTTGAGGAGAAAGAATGTTTATTCAACTAAAGGTAAAATGAGAACTATTACATCAACAAGCTGCATCAACATAAAAACACAGTCATTCTCTTCTTCTAGCAAGTTACAACACTATGAAAACAATCCTAGACTATGTCTAAGGTAGACAACCATGGCTATATGGCTTGTATTAATGGTTACAATGCTCCTTGGGACGCATGCCAATCCCACTCCTTGGGATGTGTTCCAAACCCTCCTTTTTGTAGCTCTTCCTCGATCCAGCACTCTTCCTTGGGATTCATGCCCCTTCACCTTCCCTCAAGCTCTCCTCAAAAGTGTGCCCTCCTCCTCGTAATGAGCTTCCTTTAAACAATTTCAAAATGTAACTCTCCTAAGTCTTGATCTCCCATGAGTGACTCTTCACTTTCCCTGAAGATCAAGGGTCATGACTTGTTGGCCCTTGACCAAGTGTTGGGATATCCTTGATCAATTTTGACCTATTTTGGGACTTCGACATCCTATTGTTACACATTGAAATTACTCACTTCAATAGTGTTGCAAGTGTCATCATTACAAGTGTCACAAGTGTCTCATTTTGCTCACAAGTGTCACAAGTGTCAAGGAAAGCATACTACCATGATGCCTATGTCGTTCCTATAACGACATGAGAAGGACACTTGAAACAACTCAAACATTTGAATTTGAAGAAGAGAAATGAGTCAAAAAGTTTATGAACCTCTTGCCATCTGAAAGCACCCAAAAAACTGAGTTTTTGGAGGGGAGCGCTCCCCTATACCTCTCTCAGGAGTGTTGGCGCCCCACTATAAGCTATCAGGGAGCGTTATAACACTGAAAAACCCTTCTGGAGGAGCGTTATTGCTTTTGGGAGTGTTGGCACCCCCCTAAAGCCTACTAGGGAGCGCTATAGCGCTCTAATGGTCCTTTTGAGGGAGCGTTACCTATTCTGGGTAGTATTTGGTTTGTTGAGATGATTTTGGAGAAGATCCCTTCAATCCCTGAAGGTAGTTGAATTTGAATCCCTATTCAATCCATGATCTAAGGGATGATCCCTAACTGAAGGAGGGAAATCCTCAACTTCCCCAAGGATATCTCAACCTCTCCAAGGCTATATAAGCAAGCTTTCTCATGGTGAAAGGGAGAGGGAAATGGAGAATTACACTAGACTTATGATCTCATAAGTGGTGTTCAAACATAGATGATGTGGGAAGCAAGATCCCTATGATCTCATAGGGATCAATTGGTGAAGCTATCGTCATTTAGATCATGGATCTTTTGAGCAAGGGTTAGACAAGGAGGACTTGACGAAACTGTTGCAATACATCTACAGCTGTAAGTAATGTTTTGTCCTCATTAATGTAATATGCTTGGCCTGTTTCTTTCTAATTTATGTTTGAAATTACATGAATTTATCTCTAGGTAGATAGGTATGCTTTGAACTAATCTCAATAGAATAGGAAGTGGTTGTACTTTGTTTGTCTACAAGGCTTATCGAGGAGCTCAAGATCAGAGTTCAACTCGGAGCATTCAGGGACAAACGTCGGTAAAAGGTATGTCTTTCCTCCTTCCTCTTCATGCATTAGTTTGTGTAGGCCTAAAAGGAAGTTAGTGACCATGATAAGCACTTTTTGTCTTAGAGTTAAGAGTCTATCTCTTTGAGGAGATCTACCTGTCCGTAGGGATATTTTCCTTCAACAGAAATTGGCGACTCCACTGGAGAAGAATCAAAACTTTCTTAGTTTTTTTTTTCCTCATAGACCTTGCATTACACTCTGATTTTTTTCAAACATTATTTACCCCATTTGTTTGATTTCATATGCTGATTGACTCTTTACCCCATCACATTCAGCTTGACTGTCAAAATTTGACTAAAATTTTGGGTTTTTGGACATTTTTATGAGTTTTTTAAGCCTGGCGCCCATGTATCCATGTTAGCAAAGTGCCAACACTCCCTAAAGGTGCTAGAAAGAGATTTATAACACTCGAGTGTCCCTTACACTAGAGCACCAACCCCTTTTTGCACAAAATCTCTTCAAAAATTGCATTTTTTTTTAGGTCCAGACCCTATTTTTTCACTTGCTGAGATTCTTTGTGATTCAATGCTTCTTCCCATTGAAATTTCACATCCATACTTCTAAGAAATAAGCACTTTGTTGTTCAGAGTTGGTGGCCTTCTTCATTATTTTTGAGTTTTTGTTGTTGAGAGATTGAAATCAATCCACTATTTTCTTCTCTCCTATCCGACTGAGCGGTAACTCTGGTGAAGGGCATCAGAAATTTGTGAATCATCTTGTTTGGTTATTTGAGGCCATTGTTCTTCAACATCTCTCTTTTGTGTGAATTCTTTGATTTTTCTTTATTATCTTTTGTCTTATGTTTTCTTCTTGTTTCGATCATAGCAAGAGGGTGTGTGTCAAGTGTGTGAAATCTGATCATGCTTGCCTGAATTTCCTTGATTTGAAAAGGTTGTTGATAGGAGAAGTTTTTTTGCATTCAATTAATCATCATTCACATAAAAATGACAAAGATACATTTTAGTGCTTGATTTGCATATTAGAAGGCATTTTTGAAAATGTTTTAGCATTGCATTGGATTCGATTGAGAACCGATTGATTGAAGACGTTTCATATTAGTGTTTGAAAGTGAAAACGGCTCCTTCTCTTTCCCTTAAATAGTCATTCATTGAAAAGAAATGATTGCTTATCATATTTCATGCATCTTCTTGGGAATTGAGTCCTCATTCCATCAGTTTCACTTTTGTACACCCTTTGAGTAAAGAATATCTGTAAAATGAATGCTAATTAAAAATTATCTAGAACATTTTTGTTTTTAGGATCTTCCACCAATAGTAGACTAGGGTTATCACTTTGGATTAGGCTGTGAGTACAACTCTCCAAAGTTTTCAAAAAAAAAATAGCATCCTGAGCTAGGGAGAGTCAAATCCAATTGTCGTATTAGTTTTCTAGGATCCCCCTCTCACACAGGGGTTATGCACGAGGTCACATTCGGGCGAATTACAGAGATTATCCCTCTGTTGTTCAACTGTTTGTAGTGGTCAGATCATATATTGGGGGTCATTGGAAGGTATACCCATGATTATGCGTGGGAGCCTTTCGGGTTGATTTCGGACTTGTTATCCTACCCATACATTTCGGATTGGAATGTCGACTGTACCCTCCCAGGGACTCACTATGAATTGTTGTCTTTAGTTGCCATAATCTTTAGGTACTTACACAAGGTGATGGTGAAGGGAAGTCTCACTTTACCTGGAACAGGCATTGGTCAAACTCACTCGAGCTCCTTGGAGGGTAAATCCACAATTACTGCGTGGAAGCTTGCACCAAGGTGAAAGTTTGTTAAGCAGGTCTCCATTGTAACTGTTCCACCATATCCTATCCCCTTCTCAACTTGATCATGCGACGTTGGATTTTATCACCAACTAGTACGGTCAGTGAGAGAAGTTTTGTCTGCACAGTTGATTCCTAGATTTTATTAGCGCATGTTGTTTCTTTTTGTTAGTTGGCCCTAGATTTTCAGTGTGCTCTGTTATTCTCCACAATTGAGCCCGTAGATGATAAATGTCTTCATCGATCATGTAGGATGCAAGGGATGCCTCTGGAAGGCTATCAACCCTTACCTCCTAACCCTCCAAAAGACAACTACCGTAGAGAGGTAGAAAATCCATCTGACACCGAAAGTGCTATTACTCCTCCGTTAGATAACCCAGAAAACGCTTTGGACATGGTTGAAAATCCCACTACATCTGTGTTGGTAACTCCTCTAGAACCAATTTTGGTTTGTTTAGACTCCCTTGGGAACATCATAGATGAAGAGATCCCACGATTACCGGAGAGTATCTTTACCGAAACATATATGGGATCCACAAAACCAATATTTAGTGATGAGTATAGGACTCCTGTTCGTTCTAGCACCACAGTAGAAACCAATCCCACACCTACTCATTCTATATGGATGAATTCATCGGGACGTGATCTCTATGAACATTTTGAATCTATTCGACAACTCGTTCATCCTCATGACCCTCCCAGTGAAACAGGACCATCCGGTCAAACCATGAATCACCCAGTTGATCAGGTTATTAACCCTACTTCTACACCATCACAAGTCCATCCTAATGCTAGACTCATCACCTCTACTCATCCCCAAAGCACTTTAATCTCTACCCTCGTTTCTACAATCTTTTACTCTATAGCTCTGCATGTTCCACATGATCCTGCTAGGACATCTTCTCACCCGAGAATGTAGACCCCTGCTGGCCAAACACAACCAGCTGGAGGACAACCACCATCCAATGAACTGTTTCCTCCTGGAGGAATACCTCTCCATGGTGGGCCTACCCCTCCTGGGGGACAGTCCCCTTTTCATACTCCTCCTGGAGGGCAACCTCCATTTTCCAGTCACACCCCAGTCATAAATCCACCGCTGGTAGGGGGGAAACCCTCATTTGCTGGAAACCCTTCACAATCCTGGGGAGTATCTTCAGGAGGCACTTTTACTCAACCCCACATTGGGGGGAACTTGTATAATAACCCACTAGGAGGAGTATCCAATCTTGTCCCTTCTGGAACATCTTACGGGCAATCTTATCCAGGTGACATCCCAAAAACCACCTGGAGTTCTCCGGGACCACAATATTATCCTCCTCATGGGCCTCATGTGTATCCACCTCCAGGATCTACTCCTTACTATTCTCAAGGGAAAAATGTTTATCCTCCTAACGGGAAAATAAATCACATGGCCTATAATGTTCAAAACCCACTAGGTTATGCCAATGTTTCTCATGCACCATCGAATCCTTCTTATCCTCACCAGTAACAACCGTATGTAGGAGGACCTACTGGTTACAACTATCCACCTAACCAGGTCTATGGTCCTACTAGTCTTCCTATGCCACACTAGTATCATTCACAAATTAACCGATAGCTACCTTTCCTTGCAACTCTCGATCTCCCAGACTTCTCTCGGTTAACTAATGATCCTATTTCTCATTCACCGGTTTGGCCAGTCATTCCAGTTAAACTTCCTTCTGATATTCTAAAATTTGACGGAAACCTTGGCGAAGATCCAAACAACCATGTGATGACTTTCCATTTGTGGTGTTCATCAAACTCCCTCATGGATGATTCTATACGCTTGCATCTTTTCCAGCGAACACTTACTGGTTCAGCAGCAAAGTGGTATATTGAACTACCACGTGCTTCTTTTCATGATTTCAATTCCCTTGCCATGTCTTTCCTCACACACTTTCAACTGCCTATTTGTTACGAGATGGGTACTGAACTCTTGACCTCCCTTCATCAAACTAACTCTGTGCATATCTCTGACCATATTCATGAGTGGAGGCGACGATGAAGGATGATCAAGGCAGTCATTCCCAACATACTATTGGCAGAATGGTTTACTAAATTACTGTTACCCCCAATCGCTCACGATGTCGCTATGGGTGGTGCAGTCACAAAGGAACAAGCCATCGCTCGGGCTCAGTATTTTGACTTGGTTTATTTCTAATATGGTACTTTGTATGATTTGCTTCTGAATGCTGCTCGAGCTAATACCGATCCTTCTAATCCATCATCCTCATCTCATGTGCATGGTGTTATCGGTTCCGTCAAAGCTCAATTTTTTTCTAAATCAACTACACGCTCTTCTACCTCCTCCCAAACTCAGATCTCTGAGGTGAATTCAGTTCAATCTTCCCCTTCGCAACAATCCGGGGGTACGAAGAAGACAAAGAATAAATCAAAAAATAATAATGAACAACCAAAAAATCAAACACCTGCTACTGAAAAGAAACCACAACGGAAACTAAAATTCCAGTGTATCATTTGTGGTGACGATCACTACACTCGAGATTGTCCACTTTGCAATGAAGTGGCCAAAATTTTCCAAGGAAAGTCACAACCCGTTGTGCTCACTCAACCTTTTCCACAGAAGCAATCCATGGTTGCTCAGACCCCCTCTCCTGGGGGAAGTTCCAATGATCCTAATGATGAGGCCTCGTCGAGTGCACATATTTATATGTTTAATGGGATCAATTTGACCACTCTCTCTAAGACGTATGACACACCGGGTAACCCTGACAAAGGAAAATACACTAATGGTACCGGTACTTTACCGAATCCATCATCATCCTCTGTTAGTCTTCCATCGGTTAATCCTCCATCTGGACCACTCCAAATTGAGAAACCCACATTTGATTCTATACGTTCGACTCTATATTACACCCTCCTAAGAGCACTATCTGAAAAGCCACCTTTAATCCTAGTTCACGCACTGCCCAGAACTACAACATTGTTGAAGATTTGTCTGAAGCATCGTGTGCTATGTCTGCATTAGAAGTTCTACAGCACTGCCCCAGTCAACGTAGAATTCTCTTGGCCGCTCTTGGCACTGTGGATCCTGAGTCGTCCAATCAAATCATGTTTAACCTGGATAGTTATGTGTCTCGACTCTCCCACCAACTTCCTTTCCAAGTTGATGTTGTTGTTCACAATCAACAAATCCACTGAACTATTCTGGATGAGGAAGCCTCGACTTGTGTCATGTCTTTAGCGTGTTGGAAAGGTTTAAAATCACCATCACTCAACAAATCCCCAACGATGTTACGTACCTTCGATGGCCGATTTTTTCATCCCCATGGGCTTTTACAGTCCCTACCCATCCAATTAGGTGGAAAAACTGTTACTGTTGATGTCGAGGTGGTCGATGCTCCCCTCGATTACAACTTTTTACTTGGAAGAAGTTGGTTTTATGCTATGACTGTCGTTGCCTTGTCAGTTTTCTGATGTGTCCAATTTCCTCATCAGGGAAAAATTGTCACTGTTGATCAGTTGGATTTTTGCACGACTGATGCTCGCGCTCTCGCTACCAACATTATTCCTTTCTTGGGAGACCACAAGATCTCGTATCAAAGCATTGGTGTTGGCTTACTGAAATATTCTAGCCTTATGGGTACCTTCCCTACACCATTTCCACCGACTACACATCATATTGCCACCGTCGATATGATTTCGACCGTGGCTTATCAATCTTTGGAATCATCTGACCCTCGGATTGTACCTTGTCCATTGGAATTCGATGCACTAAGTGACACCGTTCCACTTAGTCCTGCCAAAACCTCATATGTTTCTATCCCATCCACTTCTCCCTCATTGGATGCCCAACATCTATTGGCACTTGACAATTCCTGGATGTAATCATGGTTGAGTTCCTTGTCATTTGCGATCGCCTACATTTCCCAACTTTTCCTTCGGATGAATCTATTTCGGAAATGTTTCACATTGAAAAGTTACCTTGGGATAATAACTATCACCGATCCTCTTTTCTTCCCCATCATGAAGAAATTCGGGAAGATATATTGTCTATCTCCCCTCCTGGTGTTGATTTTTCATCATCTCCCATGCTTTCAACTTCTGATGATTTAGATCCGGTAGTGGACATGGTGATTTCTTTGGTAGGATTATTGGAGCCTGATCTCCTTACTCCTATCACGACCCTCGACATGTGTTCCTTCTCGAGTGATTATCTTCCATCCAGTGAAGATCTCCTAGATGCCATGATCACGTTTTATCCATTGACATGGTACCCTTCCAAAGCATTATCCTCCTAGAAGCCATGATCCGGACAAAACCATGAGCATAGTTTCTCTTCTCTATGGAAAGCTCGTTAAAAAATGAAACAAAGGTCTTGAGCATAGTTCTTTTCCTATGTCAAGCTCATTAAAAAATGAAACAGTCACCTCTCTTGAACCTTCTTTTCATCCACCCTTCTCCTTTTTCTCATCTACTAGAGAAATTGGTGACAACATCAAAATCGGTGAATGACTTGAATCTTGGAGGGAATGTCTTCAGCCTTTGATGATCATTCTGGAGTTAAGCCACTAGCTTTCATGATGGGGGCATATCGAGCTTAGTATTTGTTCCTTCTCATGCTTGTAAATACATGAGAATGCATCCTGGTAGACTTTTATCTCTTTTTTGGACCTGCATTGATACACGAAAAAGGAACCCCCTGGAGTCTCCTTTAATCTCTTTTCAGACTCTCTAAACATGAAAATATCTTTGAGTGATCTTGCTTCCTTTTCCACTCGTTAAATGGTTTGAAAGGGCGTCTTTCGAGTGATAATTTATCTCTTTTTCGGCCTTGCAAGACTAACATTATGAAAAAGGACAACATTGGAGTCATCTTTAAGTTCTTTTCAAACTCTCTAAACATGAAAAGATTACCGAGCGACCTTGATTCTTTTCACGCTCGTTAAAGTATTTGAAGAAAATGTCTGTTGAGCGATAGTTTATCTCTTTTTCTGTCTCATCAGACTACTTTACAAAAAGGGAACTGAGAGAGTTCTCCTTTAAGTGTTTTTCCAGACTCTATAATCATGAAAAACCTTCGAATTTTCTATCTTTGGACTCGCTAAACAAAACATTGACAGGCCCATATGGGACTGAACCCTTACTTCTTCTAGTTCGTTAAACAAAGGAAGAGGAACTTACCAAAGGTGAGTTTTATCGAGCATGTGTTACCCTCCTCGAGATCATTAAATTAAAAAGAGGTACTCGTCTATCTGGATGGGGGAAAAAATTGAAGGATGTAAGCCAAGCAGTTTTTGAGAACATTACCAAGTAACTCTTAAAGACGCCCTTGAACATGGCTCTTTGTCTTTGCGCACATCTTAATCCACTGAACCTCTGCACTAAACCAATCCTCTGAGTTTTTATTACTCCTTTGGGTCACCTGACGAAAGTCACAGTATCCATTACATCATCGTGTTTTGGTCCATGTCATGTTTCTGTTGTTGTGCCTCAGTGTTCAAGGGAAGTATCCGCCTCGAGAGTCATCCGTCACAAATATCTTGTCTCAATACTCATTTCAGTCCATGTTCATTTGATCTACCAATTACATCTCTGTGTCAGTTTCGTGTCATTGATGGGGGATACATCAAGGCCCTTCTTCGACGAGTCTATTCATGTCGACTTCAACACGTTATCCAAGAACTAGACTTAGAAACCAGTTAGTAATTTGGGACCTGCATGCCTCAATGGTAGGCTTCCTCACATTCAATAGTGGGTTTACGTTATTGAACTCTGATCGAGTGATTTCATGGATGTTCGACTTCAGCTCATCCATTCACATTCGTTGGAATGTACTAGAGTACCTTAGCAATCATTGACATTAATGGTGATCTCCCTCGTGCTTGTTAATGGTTTACATCATTGATTGGTAATCAAGTGGTTTCTGCCATGTTCGACGTCAAGACATCTATTCACATGGTTAGATTTGTACTACATCAGGATCGGTAAGAAGACCTTGGGTTGACTGATTACTCTGATATGTACTTTGCCCAGGTTGCGATGGATTTTCTCTTGAACAATGACACATATACTGTACATAGATACACTTTGTATTGGTCATGGCTATGTCTTATCATCTCGTAGATCCACTGTGTATTCTTCATGGCTACGATCAGTTCAGGTCATTAGAGTATAGATCCACACTGCATCCTCGGTGGCTATACCTTTTATAAATACAATTATGGATCTACGGTGTATTTTATGGCAGCCATATCTTGCAAGTCTTGATCACCCAAGCATAGGTATGCTTGCCTTGGGTTTGAAACATGTCATAATATTTGTTGGATGTTTTTGTGCAGCTTCTGTAAGGGTCTTTGCATCTATACCCTTGCTTGAAAATATACAAAGCATTTCAATTATCAGTTCTTGTCTTCTAACTTCATACTTTGGGGGGCAATCTGTTACATATCGAAATTACTCACTTCGATAGTGTCGCAAGTGTCATCATTACAAGTGTCACAAGTTTCGCATTTTTCTCACAAGTGTTGCAAGTGTCAAGGAAAGCATACTGCCATGATGCCTATGTCATGCCTATAAAAAAATGAGAAGGACACTTGAAACACCTCAAACATTTTACTTGGAAGAAGAAAAATGAGTCAACAGGCTTATGAACCTCTTGCCATCTGAAAGCACCCAAAAAACTAAGTTTTTTGAGGGGAGCACTCCCCTATACCTCTCTCGGGAGTGATAGTGCCACCCTATAAGATATCAGGGAGCGTTATAACACTAACCAACCCTTCTGAAGGAGCGCTATTGCTTTTGGGAGTGTTAACGCCCCCCTAAAGCATACTAGGGAGCGCTATAGCGCTCTGATGGTCCTTTTGAGGGAGCACTGCCTATTCTGGGCAGTAGTTGGTTTGTTGAGATGATTTTGGATAAGATCCCTTCAATCCTTGAAGGAAGTTGGATTCAAATCCCTATTTAAGCCATGATCTAAGGGATGATCCCTAACTGAAGGAGGGAAATCCTCAACTTCCCCAAGGATATCTCAAGTGGTTAAAGCCTCTCCAAGGCTATATAAGCTCCAAGGCTATATAAGAAATCTTTCTCATGGTGAAAGGGAGAGGGAAATGGAGAATTACGCAAGACTTAGGATCTCATAAGTGGTGCTGGAACATAGATGATTTGGGAAGAAAGAGACCTATGATCTCATAGGGAGCAATCGATGAAGCTATCGTCATTTAGATCGTGGATCTTTTGAGCAAGGGTTAGACAAGGAGGACTTGACGAAACTACTGCAATCCATCTACGACTGTAAGTAATGTTTTTTCCTCATTAATGTAATATGCTTGGCATGTTTCTTTCTAATTTGTGTTTGACATTACATGAATTTGTCTCTAGGTAGATAGGTCTTCTTTGAACTAATCTCAATAGAATAGGAAGTGGTTGTACTTTGTTTGTCTACAGGGCTTATTGAGGAGCTCAAGATCAGAGTTCAACTTGGAGCATGTAGGGACAAATGCCAGTAAAAGGTATGTCTTTCCTCCTTCCTCTTCATGCATTAGTTTGTGTAGGCCTAAAAGGAATTCAATAACCATGATAAGCACTTTATGTCTTAGAGTTAACAGTCTAGCTTTTTGAGGAGATCTACCTGTCTGCAGGGAGATTTTCCTTCAACACCTGTCAAACGAGGAGAGCAATACGAAGCAGATATCACGGGATTTCGGCCCCTTTTTGGGTCCTTTTTTGGATTTGGGATTATGTAACAGGTATGGGGATGTCACCACATGGGTTTACCCATGTTTAGGCCTATTTTGTAGAGTATAAATTGATGTCTAGGCAATGTAAGAAGAATGCAGTTACGAACAGCTAAGTGCTATATCTATGTGATTGAAGGATTGTAAGTTCTTTGTGCATACTGTGTGAGAGTTGTAGAGCTACAAGCAAGTAATTGTAAGAAGTCTTGGTTCTTTACCCTAGCTCGAAGACGGACGATCTGGCAGAGTGCACAAAGATCGCCTGTCTTCTACGGAGTAGGATTTTGATGTTATGTTCCTGTAAGAGTCTTGAAAAAGATAATAAAGAAGAAGAGTTGGTGGACGTAGCCCCAAGATGGGGGTGAACCACATATATGTTGTGCTGCTCTGCTTTGTGCAATGTGTTGATGTGTTTATGTCTTTACTTGCTAAGTTCTTTGATATAGATAGATAAGATTTGTTTATGCTTTGTGCTAATGATGTATATGGATGTTAGATCTGACTTATGCGAATGTGCTTAGTGCTTGAATTTGCTAGATTTAATCTATCTCTCTATGATAAGTTCTTAGATACATCAGATCTGAATGAATGATGTGATGCTCTATTTTATCTATGGAGTAGATAGTGGTTAAATGTTGATGAAATGTCAATGTTAAGTGCTTTGTTAAGTATTACAATCACAGATCTACATCCCAGCTAAGGTTGTAGACACCTGAGTCCTGCAACCACCCCTGCCTCTACCTTAGGTGAGACTTCATCTGCTTGGAAGGTGTTGCCAAAAGGGTCGATATTTAGTGATGCAGGAGCATCGTATATATACCAAGTGCATGCCTAAAGCCAAGGAGACAATTGGACGTGCAGATGTAATTTGAACATGTTTTTGTGAAAATGTTTTGAAATTTAAAATATGAAACATTAATGTAATGGACAAGAGGAAAGTGCAGTTGCATTTATATCTTGAAGATCCAAACTAATTTTGGGGTGTATGTTCCTATCCACAGATGTAATAGGCATTTAAGTTTGTTTAATGAAAGTAGGTAGATTTAAATGATAGACTAGATAGTTTTAGGAGCTTAGGAGGGAAAACGGATGACAGACACGCTCAACCCTTGTATCTTTGTAACATAATTTAGAATTTGTAAGCTGTATAGATGCAGAGGAGAATATAAGAGAACAGAGGATTTTTATGAATTTAGTTGTTATTTTCCATGTATAGGAGAACTGGAATTAATAGAAGAAAGATTTGATTCAAAATCTATGTGTGTGTTATGGTTGTTGGAACAACCTGTTGAATGGTATGTTGCAGGTTTGTTTATATTCTTTTTGTGCATTTTATTCCAATGCCATGTGTGTGTGTATGCTCTGGGATTCTTTCTTAAATGTTTGAATTCTGGATAAGGGGAGAATGGGTTTCAGTTGTTTCTATTTTTGAGAACTCCTGCAAAGAGTGTAGTGGAGGGTCCGCAAGGAGTGCGTCGACCAGGTTCTGAAATTCATCTTAGAACTCTCAAGAAGGATATAATTCTGCTTTTACAGGAAGAAGCAGGAGCAAGGATCAGAGCCGTGCAAGGAGTGCACAGTCTAGGAAAGAGGGAAAATTTCTTCAATTTCGCAGAGGAGTTGAAGAATTCTTTGTCGCAAGGTGTGCACAGATCTTCCTTTGAGAGATAATAGGAGTAGTTATCATGGCACACAAAGTTTGTGTGTTGGGGAGGTTCAGAGTTAGAACTCTCCAAGAGAATTCGAAGACCCAGAAAATCAAATTTGTTTGAAGGCTGCAAAGGGTGAGAGAAAGTTTGAATTGAAATCATCCAGGAGCAAGAAAGGCCAAGAATCTGAATCAAAGGTTGGGGCCAAAGAATTATCAAGGACATATATGGAAATTTGACATTCTCTATGGAGAATAGCCAAATTTGCGAGGACTTTCAGATCATGTCAAACTTGCAAGGTGGTTAGCGGCAGGAGGAACCCATCACCTAGGAGCCAAGGATCAGCAGGAGACATTGACCACATTTTATTTGAGCTGTCACATTTCCTTGGAGTTTTGAGGTTCATGGGTTTGGAAGGAAGACCAATTCATGGGCCGTTCCAAGTCCTATGTCACAAGGTATAAGGCAGGAGATCCAGGTCATTGGATCTCAGCAGCAAGAGAACCATTGGATCAACCCCCCGCTTCATATCACGTATCAGGTTATCGAGGTGTATAAACCTTTGTTGTGATCGTGGAGGTTACGAAACATTGAACGCTAAATTCATGCATGATAGGTGGTGCTGACATAACATGCAGAAAAAGTGAAAGTGGTTGACAGTTGGCATGGACACATCCCTTGGGAGGAGTCAACACTCTGTTGACTTATCACACTTTGGAGGTTCGCAAGGGGAGAGAAACAGTTTACGACCCTCAAACTCGTGAAGTCGAGAGTTTCAAGAGGGTATAGTACTTAGCCTAGCTAGTGGTCATTTGTAAAGGGAGATAACAGAAAGGGGCCATACACCCTCCGCCATATCGCAAGTTCAGTTATTGATGATTGTGGTGCTGGAGGAGTCGAGAGTCCACGACTCTCCAACTCACAAAGTCATGAGTCCCGAAAGATATCGTGATAGGCCTTGGTTGTGGTCATATTACAAAGGGGGGGCTAAGGGAGAAGTGCTTATACCTTACACCTATTCGCATTTTCGCGTCTCAACTATTTCTTAGAGCTATGTTATTGTGTTAAAAGCCGCAAAATTGTGAGACCTGGTCTCTTGCATGGTCAAAGAAAAAGAGTCCCTTCTGACTCTTGTGGAGGTTTGGAAAAGATCCTGAGTGGATCTCGTCCTGGGGGTCAGGCGTCTGCACCAGTTGTGATATCAAATCATAGAACAAATTCTTTGCTTTCTGTAGTAGAGAGAAAAGAGGAATTTTATAGCCATTTCATTGAGAAGAAGAGAAAGGCCAATGCATGATCCAGTAGTGGAAATATAGATGCATGAATTATGTGCTAGGCTTGATGCCATGGAGATGGCACAGAGGAGAACAATCGATGCTAGATATATTAGTGGAGATGAAAGTGAAAATGATGCTGGAAATGAAGGAGAAGAAATTGCAATCGAAGATGTTGCAGAAGAATGCTTATTCAGAGTTGTTGCAAGGATAGGTGCTAGGGAAAAAATGGACATTCCAATGGACGAAAGAAACTTAGACGTTGAGGAGCTACTAGATTGGTTTAGAGCTCTGGAAAAATACTTAGACTATGAGAATGTTGAAGAGGATAATAAAGTTAATCACATAGTCACTAGACTGAAAGGACATGCACCACTGTGGTGGGATGAACTACAGGATGATAGGCGTTGCAAAGGCAAACAAAGAATCAAAAGCTGGGACAGAATGGTCGCAAAAATGAAGGCCAAATTCATACCCAAATATTATCAAATCAATCTGTTTTGGAGGATGCAGAATTTGAGGTAGAAGCTATTGACGGTGAAAGAATACACAAAAGAGTTCTATAGGATAAACATTAGAGCAGGTCATCGGGAGAGCGATGATGAGAAATTTTCCAGATATATGAATGGTCTATGATATGACATTTAGGACGAGATGAGCATGATGACCATCTGAACTATAGAAGATGATTATCATATGGCTCTGAAAGCTAAAGAGAAGTTGAGCCAATAGCAAGGTCAAAGAGGTCGAGGTAGAAGTCAAAGCAGAGGCAAGGAAATTGCCCAAGACAGAATGCAGAAGTCCAAAGATGAGGGAAAGAAACCTCAAACTCAATCTGAGAGAGGAGGAAGATGGTATGGGAGACAGTATGCTGATCGAAACATGTTTCCTCGATCCAGAGGAAGAGGAAGAGGTAGAGGAGGCGAAGTGAAATGCTTTGTCTATGGAAAAATCAGACATAAATCCTATGAGTGTCCAGATAGGAAGAAATATGGTGAAAATCACATTGCCAAAGCTCAAGGATGGAATGTTGAGGCAGAAGATGCTGAGGACAGAAGATCCTTAATGATGAGGAAAGTTCTCTTGAAGCTAGAGAAGGATCCAAAGAACCCAGTACAAAGGGACAATTTGTTTAGAACTGCTTGAAAGACCAAGGATAGGGTATGCAAGGTAATAGTGGACAGTGGAAGCACTGATAATCTAGTATCCACAAAAATGGTGGAGAAGATAGAATTGGATACTGTTACACATCCGAGCCCATACTAAGTCTCATGGATGAGAAAAGGGAATCAGGTGACTATCACTAAACAATGTTTAGTCGAGTTTAAGATAGGTGGATATAAGGATGAAATTTTATGTGATGTTACTCCCATGGACGTTTGTCATCTATTGCTAGGAAGACCATGGAAATATGACAAAAATGTGGTGCATGATGGGAGAAAGAACACATAATTGAGAGTCAAATCAACGAGTTAAACGCCTTGCAGCAGGGTGGTCGTACAATTCCCGAGTATGAGGCTCATTTTATGGAGATGATTTGGTATGCTCCACACCTGGATACTGAGATTTTTATTTCTGGTGTAGCGATAAAATGAATTAAGGTAAAGGTAGTCAAACTGGACGAGTTTATCTTTATAGAAATGGCTTCAGTTGCCAATAAAAAGGTTGGTGGGAAGGTTACGGGTTGTAGCCTTAACTTGGGAGAGTTTGTCACTAGGGCCAACTTGTATGTGACAACCTTAGGGTATTATGACGTCATGATCAGTATGGACTAGTTGGAATCACATGATACGATACTCGACTGTAAGAAAAAATGATTGAGCTTGGTCGATGATGAGGGATAAAGACATGCGATTGTAGGTTGGAACTATGAAGTCTCCCTGAGGTCCATCTCTTCCTTGTGGCTATGGAAGAGCATGTGCAAGGGATGTAAGATTTATGTGATCCTTATGACATGTGTACGGGGGAGGTTTTTCAAAATTTAATTAAATGAAAAAGGAATCTAATGAGGGTTTTGGGAAACTAATGACTAAGAAAACTATATAACAAGGATGGGGAGGAGGAGTATGGATTCAATATGGCTTGTGTAAAGTTACACTGCTAAATTTCATCTTGACTGAACTTTCTCTTGTGGGAGTTGGGATACCCAGCTTGGGTGACGAGTGGTAGCTCGACCTTGCGAGGTGAACTGGGTGCTAGCATTCTCAGGTATTGTGTGTGTGGCCCCTTTGTGGCTTGGGGGGCTCAGGGGGAATAAGAGTACCCCTACCATTGAATGGGAGGTACCGGTGAGGTCACATCGGTTGGAAAGCGGGAGCTGGATGGCGCACGCACAAGACAATGAATTCATAGCATTATCATTTGGATACGATACGCATGTATATATTTTTATTGAATGGTAGTTAAATTACCCATATATACTTCTCTCTAACGTCGAAGAACGCATGCATCTCTATGTTAAAATTTAGTTAATTTCTTTCATGGAAATGTATGCTTGTGAAATTTGGTTGTAGGGTAGTTTAATTAATTTCCTGCGCATTTAGTTAAGGTACTTTTATTGTGTTAAAGTTTTTGTTTTATTCTGCGTAATACTATCTAGAGATTTCATTTTTATCTTTCAACAATGTTGTCTTGATGAGACCAATGTTTTATGATCAAACATTTCAAGGTTATCCTAGGCTTATGCTCACTGTACTTTTGATATGATTTCCATTGGCGAACCAAAAATATGAATGCTAATGACTTCTTTGCTTTTTTATTGTTTTTAATACAAGGAGAAATTGTGTTTTTTTATCTTGTGTTCCTTTATCCATTAAGTTATTAGTCCGTGCATGAGAAGTCATCTAGGAGTTGAATCGACTGTCTTTCACTCCGGTGTTAAATATTTAGATTCAATTCCCCTTCTTTCCTGTTCATGGATAATACTTGTAGGATCATTTCTCTGCCCAACAAAGAATTATCTCCTGGGTATTTATTCCTTTGTGTGCATATGCTATTTGTGTGCATATGCTCTGGGATTCTTTGTTAAATGTTTGAATTCTGGATAAGGGGATAATGAGTTTTAGTTGTTTCTCTTTCTGAGAACTACTGCAAAGAGTGCAGTGGAGGGCCTGCAAGGAGTGCATCGACCAAGTTCTGAAATTCATATTAGAACTCTTAGGAAGGATATAATTGTGATTTTATAGGCAGAAGCATGAGAAAGGCTCAGAGACATGTAAGGAGTGTGCAGGCTAGGAAAGAGGGGAAATTTATTCAATTTCACAAAGGAGTTGAAGAATTCTCTGTCACAAGGAGTGCATAGAGCTTCGTTTGAGAGATAACTGGAGTAGTTATCGTGGTGTGCAAAGTTCATGATCAGGGGCAGTTCGAATTCATAACTCTCCAAGAGAAGTCAAAGACCCATAAAATCAATTTTTTTTGAAGGTTGCAAAGGGTGAGAAAAATTTTGAATTGAAATCATCTAGGAGCAAGAAAGGCCAAGAATCCGAATCAAAGCCTTGGACCAAAGAATTGTCAAGGACACAAATGGACGGTTGAAATTCTCTATGGAGAATAGACAAATTTGTGAGGACCGTTATATCACATCAAACTTGCAAGGTGGTTAGTGACAGGAGGAACCCATCACCTGGTAGACGAGGATCAAAGGGAGTCATTGACCATGTTTTATTCGAGTCGTCAGATTTCCTCGGGGTTTTGGGGTTCAAGGGTTTGGAAGGAAAACCAATTCCTGGGTCATTCCAAGTCTTGAGTCGCGAGGTATAAGGCCAAAGATCCAGGCCGTTGGATCCCAGCAGCAGGAGAACCATTGGATCAACCCCCCATGCCATATCACGTATCGGGGTTTTGAGGTGTATAAACCTTTGTTGTGATTGTGAAGGCTATGAAATGTCAAACGACAAAGTCACTCGCGACAGGTGGCGCTGACGTAGCATGCAGAAAAGGTGAAAGCGGGTGACAGTTGGCATGGAAACATCACTTGGGAGGAGTCAACACTCTGTTGACTTATCACACTTCGGAGGTTCGCAAGGGGAGAGCAACAGTTTATGACCCTCCAACTCACGAAGTCGTGAGTTGCGAGAGGGGCTAGTACTTATCCTAGCTAGTGGTCATTTGTAAAGGGAGATAATAGAAAGGGGCCATACACCATCTACCATATCGTAAGTTTGGTTATCGATGTTTGGGGCACTGGAGGAGTCGAGATACCATGAATATCCAACTTGCAAAGTTGCGAGTCACGAAAGGGATCGCGCCAGGCCTTAGTTGTGGTCATATTGCAAAGGGGGGGATAAGGGATAAGTGCTTATACCTTACTCCTGTTCACAGTTTCATGTCTCGGCTATTGTTGAGAGTTGTGGTATTGTGTTAAAATACGAGAAATCGTGAGACGTGATCTCTTGTGTGGTCAAAGAAAAAGAGTCTCTTCTAACTCATATGGAGGTTTGGAAAATATCCTCAAGGGATTCAGCCCGAGGGTCGGGGGTCTGCACTAGTTAGGGTTTTGTTGGCGTGTTGTTGTAGTGTTGAACCCTAGGTCTGCCCCTATGCCAACAAATGGTTTCATTGTCGGGACCTGAAACTGTGATTGCTGGAAACTAAGGAAGAAGAATCTTTCTGCAAATATTCGACCTGAAACTTTGATTGCTGGGAACTAAGGAAGAAGAATCTTTGTGCAAATATCCATCCTAAAACTGTGAAATCTTTGTATGTAGATCATTTTCCCTAGTGCGCAACATTCTACTTGACCTGTGAAGCTCTGTGCCAAGAAAAGAGGTTAGATCTAAAGAAAAGAGGTAATATCTGCATGCTCTATGCTTTGATAAAGGTAAGAATAGTGAAAAGTTCTAGATCTGAAAGCTTTGTGCTCTGTAGAAGTAAGATAAGTGGAAATGTTTGTTTCAAAAGTATGGATCTAGGTATGTTTGATAGATTTTGTCCTAGCTTAAAAACTAGGGCACTAATAAATGAAATAAGATTTGATATGAGTATATTTGATAAGAATAGTGAAAGATATGTTATACCTATGCATAGAAAGAATGTTTGGACTAACTAGTGGATGCAGGATCCTAGAAAGAAATGTTTGCAGGTTAGCTACTATGAACCTAGAGCGCAGTATAGAAAGAGATGGGAATAATTTAAAAGAAAGATAGGATTAACCCTTTGTTACAGTTGCAGAAAACCAGGACATCTTTCTAAGGAATTCCCCAGGAGAAGACTTAGTTGTCTTTGTTGCAAAGCTATGGACCATGAAGTATTGGATTTCCCTAGAATGATTGCTAAGATTGAAGAAATGAACATGAAAGAAGAAAACCCTAAGGTAGATCCAGAAATGACAGAACCCCAGAAAGAATCAGAAAAAGTATTGCTACAGATGAAAGATACCATGAATGATCAACGACATGTCATATTATCATAGATCTTCAAAAAAAACGAATGCTTTAAAGCAATAATAGGAGACTTCAACATTGACTATGTTCTAGATGAGGAAACATAGGTCAATATCATGACAGAAAGAACTTGGGAACTTTTAGGGAAGCATGTTATGAATCCTTCATTCGGAGGAATAGGTCTATTTAGAGGAAAGTTGATAAACCTATGTGGAAAGATCACCCAGATATCTATGAATTCCAATGGAAGTTCGACAGAGGAATATTTTGAGATTAATAAATTTATTGAGAACAACACCCCATTTACCATGTTACTAGGAAAACCTTGGATTGAAAGAAATCATGCCAAAAGGAAAAAAGAAAAATAAGTTTTAGCACATAAGAAGCAAGAGTTAAAATATTTCATGACTAGAAGGATCACACAATTAATTGAAGAAAAAAAGAACATATCGAAGCTATTTAACACCAAAGACCCATATATCGAAGTTGCAAGAATACTAGACAACCTACAAAGGATTGAAGTACCTTTTCCTAATAAATAAGAAGTATCACCCTCGAATATTAGGAAAGAATCTCAACAACACAAAGTAACTATGCCAAAGGAATATAAGAATCAGAATGGAAAAAGGCATACCGAGATGAAGCTCACTCGAAAGAAATCTAGAAAGGTAAGCAAGAAGAGAGCTAATATCGACAAGTTATAGAAGGTTCCAGAGGGAACTTCGCAGAAGCAAAATTTTCAAAACTTGAGGTTTGTCAGGATAACAGAATAGCGTCACATGGCACTTCGCCAGGGCAAAGAAATATAGTCGTTGGGACCAATATAACCATTCGATCGACTCCCACCCCCCCCGAACAGGTATAAAGGCATTTATGGTTCGTCACCAGACTGTTGGACCATGCCATGGTGAACATAACAGAGTTAATGAAGGCTTCTTGACCATTGCAAGAAATCCGTTGCCAAGTTATCTATTTATCCTGTTGCTACATGCACCAAGAACACTTTTTCTAGCCGTGAATCTGAGCTCGTATACTCGTTGATTTTACACAATGATCATTGTGCTATTTCCATCTATCCCATTGTAGTCTCTAAGTTACTCCTCGAAACCAAATATTTCCAACCCCGAGCATGTATGTCAGACAAGTTTAGTGTCGCAGAGAAAGTTGTCGAAGAATTTCTAATCAACCTCATAACTGAAAGAGTCATGTCAATGTTTGCAAGTATACAAGCTTCATCGAAGAGAATGGTGCAAGCATCTTCGTCGACTGCTCATGGAGACATACCATCTCGACCATCAACAGAAAAGAGAACCAAGCATAAAGACAAACTCGCAAATCCAAAACTGATTCCAACCATATTTCCCGATTACATCCCGCCTCTGTCTAGCACAGTGAATCGTGATAGCGTACCAAGAGATTTCGAATACACTATAGTTACTGCATACCTACCATAGGGGATACACGCAGTTTGAGAAGACAAGGACAAGATCGCAGCACTAAATTTCAATGACTTCAACCTCGGAGATCAAAATATATATGGTATGCTCGCCACATACAAGTAACTAACCATACCTAAGGGGAAGAATTTGAATATAATCCCCCAATCATGGACAATGAAGCTCGCACAGTCCACCCTACTGAATGTCATGAAGATCCCACACTTCGGAACACACCAGGAATTCAATGTCTATGTCAATATCCTAATTTCATGTTACCATGGATGCTACTTATGGCTAGACCACTGCATTAGAATTGACCCAATGTTGCTCCATAGGATCATAGGACTGAGTATGCAAGGACCTGACCCACAACACTTTTATCCAGGAAAAGTCATAGATTTCGCACTCACACAGAGGATCAAGGATACATATGGAGATGTTGAGAAGAGAATAAGAGGCTACAAGGTAGCCTCCATCCAGAGTGGTGCAGTGCACCTAGCATGTCAACTGATAGCTGGAAAGATAGTAAAGAAGAACCGACCTATGCAGTTCATCATATTTGTGGTTGACCTCGTAAGGAAGTGTGCGGAAGGCCTACAAATGAACTGGACAAGGTACCTAGTTAACCAATTGGAACTAGATTGTCGAGAATCACAGGATCAGGGTTATGAATTTCATTTCAACTAGCTCTTGGTCCTCATTTCATTTGTTTCCTAGGAGATGTAGGAAGGAGAGACCTTCCTAGACATTGATTCATTTGAACCGCTTGCCACGAAGTTCACTACTCTGTGGTATTCAACTGATATGAACAAACAATGGTAGTCGAATGTTGTGTTTCATACATACTACCTCCAGCTAAATCGAGTCATCAAAGCCGATCCTCACATGACTTCTAACACCTTACAAAGGTTCTGACCCTTGATGAATTTCAACGCATATTAGCACTTCATCTACATTACAGTGCGAGAAGATGAACATAAAGAGTACCTCCAGTCATATTATAAGCTTACAAAAGAAGACCTTGAAGGAATCACTAAGGAATGGTCCATTGAAATCCTTATCCCCACCAACCCCATAGAGATATCTGATCTTGATAGCCCAAAGGACACTCATAAAGAACAAAATCCACCCATAACCAACATACAAAAGAAGATTGAGGAGGTCCAAACTTAAGAAGCACCTCAGGAAATACTCCTTCAGTGTCACTTGACTGATCGGGTGATGACGAAGTAAAAAATGAATAGAAGCCCAACAAAGTAAAACCACCCAAAGATGAGGTTGACCCCTTGAAGAAGAGGAAGGTTTCACCCCTGAAACCTTCTTCGCAAAATAAATAGAAAACCACCATGACCAAGATGCAGACTGTCCTCATCTCCGATGATTTTGAATTCATTATAGCAGCCCTGAATGTCACTTCACTAGAAATAGCACAGAAACAAGGAGCGAAGGAGGAGGAAATGTATGATAGAATTGAAATCGAGATCTGAGGGGTAGAACAGGCCCTTCATTCCAGCCACACAGTCTCTATTTTCCCCTGCCATCAGGAGAACCAGAGTTGGGAGATGAGCCAACCCAACTCCACCGACTAGTTGATACAGTTGAATCTCGGCTTCAAATAGCACAAGAAGAAACAAAAAAATCCACCCAGGCCTTGAAGCAAGTGCAAGGAGTACTTCTAGAGTAGCATTGAGAAGCAAAACAAAAAAATATTTCTCTCTAAGAAAAGTTCGATGAAGCAAAAGCATAGATACAACAAGGAAAAGAACAGTTACTTGCAGAGCAACTCGAATTCAAATAAGCAGTCAGTAGAGCACCTCGCTCTCTGACAATCATAGAAATAAAGGTAGAGGATCGAGTCATGCAACAACTAGAGAAGCTCGCAGAAGCTATCGAGTAGCTACAACAACGCATAGCATACTTAGAGCTCCACCTAGTGTTGGAGACCCCACAGGATGTATGGGATCAAAGAGAAGCAACTACTCGAAGCGCAGTTGAGAGAATAAAATCCCTTCACTATGTAATGTAAGCAACTTACTGATCATAGTGCCCAAACCTATGAGAAAATCACTCAGAATCCAGAACTGAAGGCACTGGAGTCGCAACTCAAAGAGGTGAAGTATGAAGCCGAAATGATACAAGCGCAGTTGAAGCCCCTGTCAGTTATGGAAAGAATGAAGCATTTCCAAGAGGAATGCACCGCCCAACAACAGATCCACACTATCCAGAGAAAATTTATGGAAGTAACTCAAAGGCTCCAACCTGTACAAGATAAGGCTTACCAATTTTTCACAGAGGTCAATGGCCAAGGAGTAGAACTTAAGTAGATTGTTACTATATCTGAACAGTGCTTGGAGGGACCTGTGAATGAGGTAGTCATCCAAGAGTTATCTGCACAAGAGGACATGGAACAACAGCAAGTCAAAGCCGCTTGAGCCAATCTCAAGGATTTTGATGCAGAACTACCTAGATCAGAGTGACTCGAGATGAGTTAAAGGTGAGTGTTGGTGGCCTGTTGGCCCTTGACCAAGTTTTGGGAGATCCTTGGTCAATTTTGACTTATTTTGGGACTTCGAAAATTGGTCAAAGGAGGAGCGCAAGAAGAAGTAGATATTTCAGAATCTCAACCCATTTTTGGGTCCTTTTTGGGACTTGGGATTATGTAACGGGTATGGGGATGTCGGACCATGGGTTTACCCATGTTTAGGCCTGTTTTGTAAATTATAAATAGATGTATAGGAAATTTAAGAAGAGGGCAGTTACAAATGGCTAAGTGCTAGATATATGTGATTGAAGGATTGTAAGTGCTCTGTGCATACTGTGTGAGACTTGCAGAGCTACGTGCAAGTAATTGTAAGAAGGCTTGGTGATTTACCCTATCTCGAAGAAGGAGGATATGGCAGAGTGCACGCAGATCTCCTGTCTTCTGCGGAGTAGGATTTTGATGCTATGTGCCTATAAGAAGCTTGACAAAGATAATAAATAAGAAGAGTTGGCGGACATAGCCCTAGGCTAGGGGTGAGCCACATATATGTTGTGTTTCTCTTCTTTGTGCAATGTGTTGATTTGTTTATGTCTTTACTTTCTAAGTGCTTTGATATAGATAGATAAGATTTGTTTATGCTTTTTGCTAATGATGTATATGGATGTTAGATCTAATTTATGTGAATTTAATTAATGCTTGAATCTACTAGATCTAATCTATCTCTCTATGATAAGTGCTTAGATACATTATATCTGAATGAATGATGTGATTCTTTGTTTTATCTATGGAGTAGATAGTGGTTAAATATTGATGAATTGTCGTCTATAAGTGCTTTGTTAAGTATTAAAATCACAGATATATGTCCCAGCTAAGGTTCCAGACACCTTAGTCTTGCAACCACCCCTGCCTATACCTTGGGTGAGACTGCATCTTCTTCGCAAGTGTTGACTAAAGGTATGGTAGTTAGGGTTTTGTTGATGCATTTTTGTAGTGTTGAACCCTGGGTCTTCCCCTGTGCCAATACAACTTAATCATTCGTCGAGTTTAATTAATTCATTAAAGTGACTCAAAACATCATAAAGTCATTTTTACATTAAAACATTAAAATACTCAACTTTATAAAATCACTTTATAAAGTCACTAGGAGAAAATTTTCTTGGTCACTTCCACATGTTGAGTGCTACAAATGAAAAATTACCTCCAAGCTACCAAATCTCAACACTCCCTCTTAGCGAGAGAGTTACTTTTGGTATCACCACTAGAATCTGTCTCCATCTCATCAGCTACCATAGTCACTCCCTTTATACTAGAAGTCTTTTCTCCCTCTGAACATGAAGCCACTACTCCCATTGCACTGGAAGCCTCTGTTGCTATCTCTATTGTACCACAAACTAAAGACAAGCTCCTAGAAGAATACAAACTCTCATGAGCATCCATCTGTGTCAACTCATGACTGTTGAGTCCTTTGAGAGTATTAGAATAAGATTGAGTCCTCGGTATCAACCCTCTCTCCTGTGACACCTGCCAACTCTCCAAAACAGAATCTGATTCTAGAAATCCATTGGACTCCAACACATGTCGACCCAATAACCTCTACAACCTATGAAACCCAACACCAAACATCACTATTGTGTCTGAAGTACCTCCCTCGTAATATAGAAATACCCGATCACAGTAGAATTCCATTCCAAATCTATCAACCTCCAGAGATGACACTGAGAGTAAGTTAACCATCATCTCTAGAACATACAATAGTACTCCAGAAACCTCCTAAAATCCTCCTGACTCTAGATGGAATATAACACTTCCAAACCCCTTGACTACAAGTTGTGGGCCAGTACCAACACCCACACAATAGTTCGAGTCTATTTCTGAAAGAGTCAGGAACATTAACCTCATCCCTGTCATATGCCAAGAAAATCCAATGTCCACGAACCACACTTTAATGTCCTCGAACACTAGGCAACCACTGCCCAAGGGACTAGTCATGAGAGAAAACTCCCTCTCATGTATCTCAACAAACTCTACAATATTTCCTGATGCTGACACCTCTGGTTCCAACTTCTTCTCCTTCTTGTTTGGACATTGACTAGCATAGTGGCCAGTCTTGTGACATGCAAAGCATTTCACCTTGCCATGTCCTTCTTCTTCTCATTTCCCTTAGCCATAAGAGAAACATTCTTTTCATATGCACCATCCACTGCCCTATCCTGAGACCCCTTATGGATCTCCTCCTGTGTAACATCATCCCACAATCTTCTCTAGTCAGGGAGCTTCTCTCTCCCCACCACACACTTCACAAAAACCTCCCACTACTTGGTAAAGTCTTTGAGGGCTATCCACTCCAACTCTGAGTCAAGACTTCCTTCACTTCATTGGAGCTGACACAAGTACTAGCATGATGGTATTCACAAACAACCACAACTAGTTCTCCTAGAGAACCCTTATGATTCTAACCTTCCACTACAGGTAGTTGGAGACCCCCTCCAATCTATATTCAAATCTGATGTTGGAATTCATCTTTGTCCACCTGACAAAGAAATTTTTCTTCCTTCTTCAAGAAAATACACCAACAGATCACTTGTTGTCCCAAGTGCCAAATGCTTCCCACTGAAATTTAGAGCCCTAGCTCTGATACCATGTTGAAACACATCTCATTTCAGTATACACTTAGACTGAATTAGATTTCAGCCTCCTATAAATATCTAACATCCATACCACTATTCATTATGAGATGAAATCTTATTATGAACAAATATGAACAATAGACAGTAACCCACATTTGGCATAAAAATCTATGCATAAATACTTGGAGAAATATTCTGAAAAATGGACAGTTTTGAGGAGAAAGAATGTTTATTCATCTTAAGGTAAAATCAAAACTATTACATCAACAAGCCGCATCAGCATAAAAACATAGTCGTTCTCTTCTAGAAAGTTACAACACTATGAAAACAGTCCCAGACTATGTCTAAGGTAGACATCCATGGTTGTACAACCTGTATTAATGGACTCAATGCTCCTTGGGATGCATGCTTATCCCACTCCTTGGGATGCATGCCAAACCCTCCTTTTTTTATCTCTTCCTCAAGCCAACACTCTTCCTTGGGATTCATGCCCCTTAACCTTCCCTCAAGCTCTCTTCAAAAGTGTGCCCTCCTCCTCCTAATGAGCTTCCTTTAAAAAAATTTGAAATGTAACTCTCCTAACACTTGATCTCTCATGAGTGACTTTTCACTTTCCCTCAATATCAACTGTCATGACTTAATCATTCGTTGAGGTCACTTAATTCATTAAAGCGACTCAAAACATCATAAAGTCACTTTTACATTAAAAAATTAAAATACTCAACTTTATAAAATCACTTTATAAAGTCACTTTATAATTATAAAGTCACTAGGAAAAAAATTGATTTGTCACTTCCACATGTTGAGTGCTACCAATGCAGAATTACCTCCAAGCTACCAAATCTCAACACCTCCTCTCATTCCCACTCTTTTGATTTATTTTATGTTCGAGAGAAACATACGGGGAAATTGCAAAGATTATGTACTAAATTTTAACCAATCCATAAGAGCTATCTATCCCTGTAGAGAAAGACTCGCACAACAGACATATCCTCCCAGCAATCTGAATGTATGGATACACCCAACAAATGTGGTATTCTCCTCTATAAGTAGTGGGATATTGTCCTTGCGACCGAAGAGAGCTATAATCTCCCACCCCTATTTATTATTTATCTATGATAAGGTTACTTGTTATCATGGCATTTTTAAATTTTAATTGCATACATGTGAATTTTTAATTTCTAGTGGTAGTTCTATGGATTTGTGAAATTCCTTTCTTGGTCAGGGCACCCATATTTTGTATCCTTGATTATTGCAATGTGACTTTAAAACTACACATACATTTATACCACCCCGATATTTTAACCATCACACAAAAATGCAATTATTTAGTGATTGTGAGTTTTTTTTACCCTAAGATTTGGTCTATTTATGCAGGGACTCTGAATATCACAAGGGATTTAAGTAATTAATCGTTAGAGATGTTAGAAAAACAGGATCGCGGAGCAATAAAATAAAACAAATGCAGAAATAAAACACAGAAGACACACAATACAAGAGAGACACAGATATACGTGGTTCACCCAGTGTGGGCTACGTCCACCAAAGAAA
>CBVK0100043172.1:9173-38854 GCA_900067695.1 Picea abies
CTAGTAAATAAACTATTCCTGAGAAAGAAGATGTATAACCTGAGGACGAGATATAGAGACTTGGTGGTAGAGCATTTGAACACCTTCAATACTGCGGTAATTCAGTTAGTATCTATTGAGATTAAAATTTTAGATGGAGATAAGTGTATCAATTTACTGTGTTCTTTACCAGACTCGTGGGATAGTATGGTTGTGGCCATAGGTAGTAAAATAACTACCTTGAGGTTTGATGAAGTTGTCTCATCCTTGTTGTCAGAGAAGATGAGACGGGAGAATATGGAAGGACAAATCACAGACACATTATTTGCAAGAGGACACTCCCAGGAAAGAAATATATCTAAGTTCTCAAGTGGGATATCTAAGTCTAAGGGTAGATCTAAATCTCCTGGAAAGTTTATAAAGGTATGTTGGAGATGTGGAAAAGAAGGGCACTACAAGAAGTGGTGTATATCCAAAGTTGAGAAAAAGAAGGGATCTGAAGAATCTCGTTCTATAGAAGAAAAAACCTCCAAGGAAGAAGGAGGGGATGTGTACTTGGATTATTCAAGCACACATGCAGATCATGAGGCATGGTTGATTGACTCAGGTGCATCCTTTCATATGACCCCATAGGGAGTGGTTATGTGAATATGAAAGGTATGATGAATGTAATGTTTTCCTAGGTGATGACTCGACAAACAGAATCATAGGTCAAGGAAAATTCAAGTTGAGGCTCATATATGGAAGGATTAGAACACTACTTGGTGTTTTTCACATCCCAGGATTGACCATAAATTTGATTTCTGTAAGCAAAATGGATGATGCACGGGTAAAAACAATATTCAAAATGGAAACCTGCAGGATGGTTCGAGGAGAAATGGTGTTGTTGAAGGGAGTTCGGTTTTTAACTCTGTATAAGCTGCAAGGAAGCACTATTAGTGATGGGTGTAATAGTTCCATTGTTCATGATATTGGATTTGAAGAAGAAATAACTCCTAAAATCTCTGGAGAAAAGGTTATGCTGTGGCATGAAAGATTGGGGCATATTGGAGAGAAGGGTCTTCGACTACTACATGGTAAAGGTATCGATGAAGGTATGTCTAACTTCTCTCTAGATTTTGATTTTTGTGAACATTGTGTATATGGGAAGAAAAATCGGGTAAGATTCCCCTTTGATGCAATGAGGGAATAAGGAATTTTACAACTAGTTTGAAATTTGCGTCCATTTGATGGTGCATGTTCTGAGTCTAGAAATGGACACAGAAAATTGTTTATAAATTCTCTGTTACCACATTTAAAATATCCATTGAGACAACATAAATTTCAAAACCAGGAATATGCACTACAAGCAATGATGTAGTTAGAGGAGAATCAATATAAACAGACAGATCCGGCTATAGAGGAACTGAAGGAAGACCCAAAGAACCTATCAGTGCAATTAAACCAAAATAAGAATAAGGAAAAAAGAGAAGCAATGTGGTGTACCCTGTACATATCATAGAGACATCACAATAATGAGTGTTCAACATTTGAGTAGTACCTGGGAGTATGGATTCCAAACCCATTTCCTATAGGAGGGCCTTGGTGTGAAATATGCAAGACACATGGGCATGATCTGTATCGTTGCCCTATGATGTAGAAGTACAAGATATAACTGAAGAGTACTTTCTGTAACTTTTGTAAGTTAGTAGGACATGAAGACAAAAATTGTAGAAATATGGAGTTAATGAAGGAAAGAACCTCAAATGCATACAAGATGCAGGATGAGTTGATGACAGGATAGATTGGACCACAGTTTGGCAATGCACAACACTTTCAAGCAGTTCCATAGTTTCATCAACCTCTGTAGTATAATCATGCACCAGAGTATCATCAACAGAACATGGATCCATAGGGGAACAAAGGAGGATTCAGAGGCAGAGGAAGAGGAGGAATGGGCAGAGGCAGAGGGTGTATTATTTTCTATAATTGTCAACATCAAGGAAACTATGCCAGAGATTGTCCTCAACCAACAACAACATGTATGTACTATCTCACAACAAATCACGTGAAATAAGAGTGCCCGAAATTAATGACAAAGATCCAAGAGAAGAGGAATCTAAATAACTATAATGTTCAGTGGATTTCTATATAAATAAGGGATCCCGGGAGGAACATCAATATAGTGACTAGAGGAGGAGTGAAGACATGAGTATATGCACATGATCAGAAGAAGGAATCTCAGTGTTGGATTCAGAAGAACACTCAACCACATCAGCAATTTGAGGAAAATAAGGAAAAGGAAACGTTTAAGGAAGAAAAGGAGTTCCTAAAGGAGAATGAAGCCTCCACATCGAACACTGTGCAAAGGTATGATAATCCTATTTTTTATATGCCTCAGTCTTTGGATTACAATTAAAAAGGAGATAAAACAAAGAAAGTAAGTAACTTAAAGAATTTCCTGGAAGCTTTCTTTAAATTACTTAATGATAAGAATGCCATGGATTTGTTTAAAAATATGCTTGAGAAATATAACATAGAAGAAGGGATAGGAACATAATCAAAGAATATTAATCAGGTCCATTAAAAGAAAAGAACTAGCAGAGAGTTCAGTTTGAATGCAAATATAGGAGACTTTAACATTGGAAATGTTATCCTAGGCTTAGGATCAAATGTCAAAACTTTTCCAAAGAAGACTTGGGAAGAAATGTGAGAACCTACACTAGGGTATTTGAATATCCAATTGAAGCTAGAAAACCAACAGAGAGTGATTCTCATAGGTTGATTGAAGAATACAATAGTGGAAATAGATGGTGTTCCCACCACAACTGTAATATACCAGATATAAAAAGTATGTGGAACAAAAATAAAATGGTAGAAATGGTAGAATAACAACAATAT
This sequence comes from Picea abies, assembly GCA_900067695.1. Lineage (NCBI taxonomy): Eukaryota > Viridiplantae > Streptophyta > Pinopsida > Pinales > Pinaceae > Picea > Picea abies. The sequence continues at coordinate 12,033 of CBVK0100043172.1, forward strand.
AACCAGAACATTCACCACAATAGCACTGAAATGATATAAGAATAACAACATAAATAACACTTTGAATCTGAAAGAAATGTTCATAGGCCTCTTCGAGGGGGAAACTTCTAGTTGAGAAGAGCTCTATTACAATAATATCCAAGCTAGGGTTCTCATACCCTCGACTCCTATTTATACTAAATATGTCTATCAAAAGAAGCATCTAGAGGAAGATCCTTCTAGAAGCGTAAGCTTCTATTAGGTCTTCTTACATCTGACTTATTATGTTTTATTGCAAGGCCTTATTAATATTGACCTTTCTTAGATCTGAATATATTGTTCTACCTATGTGCGGGTTAGGACCCTAACATGTCCTCCCCCTTAAAAACAACCATGTCCTCAAGGCTGGAGATGTGGAAATTGCTGCAGAATGGTAGCCGGTTCCCAAGTGGCATCTGCTAAAGTTGTATCTTTCCACTGGATTAACACTTCCTTGATGGTTCTATGATGCAGGCGACGCTCACGCTGGTCCAAAATTGCTTGTGGCTGTAGCCAAATGGATATTTCTTCGACTAACTCAGGAAGGTTAGTTTGAATTTGGCACTTAGTTCTGATCACCTTCTTTAAGCAGGAAACATGAAAAATAGGATGTAGCTTCGAATGACTAGGAAAAGCTAACTGATAGACCACCTATCCCACATGCTTGATAACTGTATAAGGACCATAAAATTTGGGCGCTATCTTCTAACAATACTCGGCCTTGAGGGAATTCTTCTTGTAAGGTTGTAGGCGAAGAAACCCCTAATCCCCTTCTTCAAATTGACATTCAGAGTGACCTTGATCTTCTTGTTGCTTCATGCGATTCTGTGCCATGACCAAATTGTCTTTGCGAGTACAGAGAATAGCCTCTTGGACTGTAAGTGTTTGGTCAACCACCTAGACCTTTGAGACACCAGGTAACTATGAGATAACTGAAGGTGGCTTATGTCCATATACCGCTTCAAAAGAAGTCATGCGTGTAGGTGTATGGTATGAAGTGTTGTACCACCATTCAGCTAGGAGTAACCATTGAGCCCACTGATTTTTCTTTTCTGAGGCAAAACACCTCAAATATTTTTCCAAACATTTTTTGACAACTTTTGTTTGACCATCAGTCTGGGGATGATAAATTGTACTGAGATGCAATTGGGTGCCTTGTAGCTTGAACAGTTCTTGCAAAAAATTGCTTGTTAAAGTTGGGTCGCGATCATAAACAATAGAGTGTGGCATGCCATGAATCTTGAAGACGTAGTCCATGAAAATTTGAGCCACCATGGATGATGTAAACGGGTGTTGAAGAGCGCATAAATGAGCATACTTGGAAAGATGATCAACAACCACCATGATGACTGATTTATTTCCCGATTTGGGTAAGCCTGTAATAAAATCCATAGAGATGTCCTTCCAAATGGCAGGTGGAATCGGGAGCAGTTGTAAAGTGCCCAAATATTTGAATATTTCTCCCTTGTTGCGTTGACACACATCACATTAGGAGACAAAAGTATGAATGTCCTATTTCATACCATCCTAGAAAAAAGAATGTTTGAACCTGTCATAGGTTTTGGTGAACCCTGAGTGCTCCACTGTCGGTGTAGCATGAAGCTCAGAAAGTACCGTGGCTTTAATCTTTGATTGTTTACTTAAATACAAACAACCTTTGTATCGAAGCTCATCATGGAGCCAAGAGTACCCTAGGGAAGCTGGAGCACTGGAATTCAATTGTTGGATCAACTGTGACCTTTTGGGATCTTGTAGCCATTCCTGGTGAACAACTTGGAGCCAATATGGTATAATGAAGGAAAGAGAAAAAAGGGATCCTTCATCTTCATATTTGCAGGAAAGTGCATTAGCAACCACATTTTCTTTGAATTTGTTGTAAATGATCTCATAATCATAGCCAAATAGCTTAGTTACCCATTTTTGTTGCTCCGTGGAGGAAATGAATTGTTCCAAAAAATACTTGAGGCTTTGATGGTCTGTCTTAATTTGGAAGCGTTTCCCCAATAGATAAGGGCACCAAAAATCAACGGCATGCATAATAGCCAACATTTCCTTTTCATAGATAGATTTTCCCAGATTTCTTTCAGATAGTTTCTTGTTGGTAAAGGCCAAAGGTCAACCCTCTTGCATAAGGACAACACCAATTCCTTTCCCTAAAGCATCACATTCCAAGACAAAGGTCTTTTTGAAATCAGGAAGGGCCAAGACTGGAGTGGTGCACGTGGCCATCTTCAGGGTTTGAAAAGCTTGAGTAGCAGCTAGAGTCCAAGTGAAAGAGTTCTTTTTTAGGAGAGTAGTGAGAGGTGCTACAATATTTCCACATTTCTTAACAAACTTGCGATAATAACCTATTAAGCCCAGAATTCCACGCAATATTTTGAGAGTCTTTGGGTGAGGCCAGTCTTGCATATATTCAATATTTTTAGGATCCACTGTGACGCCATATTTGCCAACCAAATGACCCAAGTACTCTAGTTTTGAGGCGCCAAAAGCACATTTAGGATGTTTAAGGAAAAGTTGGTGCTAAGAGAGTAGATGGAGAACTCAATCCACATGAGAAAGATGTTCTATCCAACTCTTGCTATAGATGAGGATATCATCAAAGAAAACTAAGACAAAATGGTGGAGACAAGGACAGAATACATGATTCATGAGGCTTTGGAAGGTGGAGGGGGCATTACACAAGCCAAAGGGCATGACCAAAAATTCATAGTGGCCCTCATGAGTTCTAAAGGCAGTCTTGGGAATGTATGCCTCTTTCATACGTATCTAGTGGTAGCTCGAATGAAGATAAAGTTTAGTAAAGAATTGGGCGCCACTCAGTTCATCCAGGAGGTCATCAATGACAGGAATGGGAAATTTGTATTTAATGGTAAGTTTGTTGAGGGCATGAAAGTTAGGACACATTCACCAAGAACCTTCTTTCTTTAGGACCATGACCACAGGAGAAGAGTAAGGGCTCATACTAGGGCGGATAACACCTGCATTAAGGAGTTCATGGACCGTTTTCTCAATTTCATTTTTTTGGGAAAAGGGGTGATGATACGGATGGATATTGGGAGGAAGGCTTCTGTGTACAAGGGGAATGGAATGATCATGAAAACCACGTGAAGGAGGGAGTCCCTGGGGAGTGGAAAATACCACTTGATATTTAGAAAGGATGGCTTGGAGGTCTTGTGGCACCAAGGGTGTTTTTGTTGCTTGTATGACATGGAGTTGAGAAATAACACTAGAATGACCCTTTTTGAGCAGCTTTTCCATGCGATGGGAACTAATGATCTCAGGAGAACCGATGGTGATGCCTTGGAACTTATATTGGTGGCCCTCCTGGTCAAATTGCATGGTTAATTCCTTAAAATCCATGAGAAAGGGACCCAAAGTCCTTAGCTAGTCTGCACCCAACACAATGTCACAACCACCCATGTCAATAACAAACATATGAGATTTCAGGTGGTAGTCACCAATTTAGAGACACACATTTTCACAACGCCCTCCACATTTCATGGAGCCACCATTGGCAATCATGACTTGGAAATTATTAACAACATGGAAGTAGCAATGATTTTCTTGGGAAATGTCATGATGAATAAAATTATGGGTGATTCCACTATCAACTAGAATGATGACCTTCCGATGCTTGATGTAACCGATTAACTTGAGGGTTTGGGGAGCGGAGAAGCTAGTGAGGGCATTGAGGGAAATAAGTGGTTCTACTTTGAGAGGGTCTGAGGGAGGGGTTATGTCAGGGGTTTCAGGTGACTCAGACACAAGGGGAGTTTCAATATCGTCTTCCGAAATATCCTCGGAGATGGACATGAACAAATTTTGTTCCTTACACTTCTGGCCTGGGAAATATTTGTCATCACAATTATAAGAAGGGCCTTTGAGTTGGTGTTCAACCATTTCATCCCTGGTCAATTTCTGGATATTTAGTGGAGCGGAGGGAGTAGTGGGATTTATTGGTTTAGGGCGAGGGATAAAGGAGGGTTTCCAATTTTGAGAATATACAACCTGTTGTGCTTATTTAGCTCTTTTAGTAGCCTCCACCCAACTCTGAGGCTGATCCATGAGGACATGGGCCCAAAGCTCATCCTTGAGGCCACTGATAAAACATTCTTGGAAAAAGGCATCAGACATGCCCTCTATTCGAAAAGCTAGACGCTCAAAGGAAACTATAAAGTCTTATACTATTCCTAATTGTTTCAACTTTGTCAAACGAACCAAATGGTTGGTGTCAGTGTCCAAGCGTTCATAAAGATCTGCCACAAAGTGTGTCCAAACAATATATCCTTGATGAGAAGTTTTTCTCCATTGCTACCATTGCCAACATTCTTGATCTATATGGAGAACACCATACCGTAGTTTGTCCAAGTCATCTGTAATGTCATATAAAGAGAAATAATGTTCCATTTAGGTTACCCAACCAGTGGGGTCTGAACCATCAAATTTGGTCACATATACCCGCAGAAGGCATAGGTCAAGTTGAAAGTGATGGTTCTGAAAGTTATGGGAATGAGAGGAATGGTCACCTTCAGTATGTGGAGGTGAGGAAGAGGAAGGGTTATCTGTAGGGATATGGAATTTGGTGCAGAGTGCGAAAAAGACAGATTCAAGATGGGTGGTGAGGTCTTGTTTGATTTCCTCTATTGAGGACTGCATGGTTGTATTGATGGAAGCAACATTGGCACTGAGTTGTTTCACTTCTTGTTGGGTCTCAATGAGACCAGATTGCAAGGTGTTTAAGTGAGCTTCCAAGTCTTGGCTACAGGTGTGTGCCATGAGGAAGGGGGAACTGAAAAGGGGCGGGTGGGGGCAAATTTTTTTCCAAAAAATGATATGGATGAATGTGATAAGGGGGAAGATATGAATCCAATGGAATAGGTCTCAAGTAATGATGAAAAAATTTCCAGACTTATTTTTTTTTTTTTTTTTTTTTACACTTGTAGAGTTATACTCCAGTCTGAAGAATATTGTAGAGAGGAAATGCCCAAATGATTAACCAAAAAGAAATGTGTATTTACTTGGCAACCCGAACATAGTTGCACGGCAATATATCTTGTCTGTTTTATTTTTTTTATGTTTCTGTCCCCAAGGTTTAGGTATTCAAGGGTTCTACAGACAAGGGTTTTCCCTGTGGTATAGCTCTCTGATATACGTGCAGGGTCCAACAGTAGTACTTGACCCAATATCTCAGGGCACTAACTACGGAGGATAGACCGTACCCTTAACCATACTACCTGACTACCCAGGTACTAGAGAGTATATTCCCAAGTGTTATTCTCGGTGACACTATAGAATTGAGGCGACCGATCGATTTATCTAAAGAGGGATTTAGGTAATCTAGGTTGATCCATACATAGGTGTTGTTTGATGCACTACCACTCGAAGGGGTACCAACAAGGGTTACAAGGGTAGCCAACAAATGTTCACTTAAGTACCATTTGTATTTCCTGTGTGTATGAATCCCTCAACCACAGGTTTATGTGCATAACAATAGAGCTCTGTGGCTTACAGACGCCAGAATACGTCTCTACCCTAAAAAAAAATTTAACCCACACTTTCTGCCGAGGAAAGTGCTCTGATTCCACTTGTAATATACCAGATATAAAAAGTATGCAGAATAGAAATAAAATGCTATAAATGGCAGAATAACAACAATATAACCAGGACATTCACGACAATAATAATGAAATGATATAAGAATAACAACAAAAATAACACTTTAAATCTGAAATCAATGTTCATGAGCCTCTTCGAGGGGGAAACCTCCAGTTGAGCAGAGCTCTATTACAATAATATCCAAGCTAGAGTTCTCATACCCTCGACTCCTATTTATACTAAATATGTCTATCAAAAGAAGCATCTAGAGGAAGATCCTTCTAGAAGTGAAATCTTCTATTAGGTCTTCTTACATCTGACTTATTCCATTTTATTGCAAGGCCTTATTAATATTGACCTTTATTACATCCAAATATATTGTTCTACCTATGTGCAGGTTAGGACCCTAACAACAACAAACTTTGAAGTAGTGGATATGGTGGATGAGTCTATACCATTTCCAACACTATTGGTAATTGATTGTGATCTAAGGGATCAAAAAATGCTCAAAAAAAAAAAAGTGCTCGAAATTGCTCGAAAACAGATTCATTGTGTAGATCTCATCCTCATGATCCCAATGCAACTTGAATGATCTCAAACAAAGTATGTATTGATGAGATATCCTGTTATGTCCACTTTTCAAAACATGAAAAAAATGTTGACTATGCAGTTCATACAGTCCAGTGTTAGATGACCATACGATCGTATGATTGATGTGGCAAGCTGACTGGGTAGGTGATGATGTGGAAGGCCGATTGGGCAGTTGATGTGGTAGGTGATTTGGCAGGTTAGTTGGCAGGTACGTGGACAAATGGTGTGCTAACACATGGCATATTTGAAGGGGAATGAAAAGGTGCCATGTGGACCAGTCAGGGGCCACCATGTGGCACCCCCTTTTTAAGGTTTAAAAATTTGTTTAGGACTCCACCAGAGTCAAACCTGCGACCTCCGGGTGTGGGAAAATTCCTTGCAAAGGCCAGGCTACTAGCCCATCTACATTGTTTCTTAACCCCTATAATTTGAAACAATTATTTAAACTTGCATAAAGGTTGGTTCGGGAGGAAAAGGGTTGTGGCTTAGCCTCAGCCTGCAGTCTCACTACACTAAACCTTACCATATGACCATTGGTGTAAGGTTCCAATGGACTAGTGGATGGTTGCGAAAATCTAGGTTGATGCTCGACCACATGGGGGGCCATGTGACCACAACCTCTGACAGTTAAGGTGCCTATCTTGCTAATGTTGTGACAATTTTCTTGATTTTGTGGTATGGCGCACGGTGATGGGTTTTGGAATGGGAAACACACAAATCTAGGTTTAGTTGGATAGAGGTGCATTTTGGCAAGCATGTACAACACGTTATTGGGAAAAACTTCTAGGAGTTGTATTTTTGTCAGTTTTTTGCCAAACCAAGTGCATGAAGAGCCCAACTAGGGGTTTTTGGACATTCTAGAGCCATTGAAGCCATCTATTTTGCATTTTGAGCATTGTAAAGAACTGATTTTGAAACTTTGATCATATAATGAAAATGATCCATTGGAAGCTAGACTAGGATATGTAGCCCAAGAGAGGGGTGAACTCCTTTATCATTTTGCTGTGTTATGTGCTTAATTTTGATGGTTGTTTATAATTGTTTATGTTGTTCATGTTAAATAAAAACTCATAAAGTTTATGTTCTTTCAAACTTGATCCAATTTCCTAAGTCACATAAATATTTCACTTTCAAATTTGCATATACAAACCTTTTTCATTTTCAGATCAAGTTGGTATCAGAGCAAAGGTGTTTTTTTTTTCTGATGCTTACAAGGTTGAAGCTCACAAGAGGAGAAGTTCAACTTGTAGAGCTAAGTTCTTAAATTTCAAGAAGGAGATCTATACATTCACCTTAAGCTTCAAGGAGGCATTCACCAAGTATGTCTCACGAGGAGAGTCATGAAATCCCTACTTTAGAAGATGAAACTTTCAGAAAATATTTTTATGATATGACAAAAATGGTGAAAGTTTTATTTGAAGAAAGGAATGCAAGGTTGCAAGGTGAAATCTCAAATCCTCCAAGAGGTAATGAAGATAGTGGTGATAAAATTCCAAAAGGAAATGGAGGGAATGGTGATACTCCACCTCCTTCACCTCCATATTCCAATTCTTCTACCATTTCACAACCATACCCAAATTCTCCAAAATAACATGGTAAAATGCCTCCACAAACTCCTTTTCTTAAGGTTGATATTAAGTTTGAATTGCCTATGTACAATGGAGAGGTAAATGCTGAGAAATTGGATAATTGGATTCGTCAAATTGAAGTGTATTGTAGGATACAAAGAATCAAAGATGATGAAACTAAGATTCAACTTGCTTCTCTTAGATTGGAAAGTGCATCACTCATTTGGTGGGAAGCCAAAACTCAAGAGGACATGAAGAAACATGGTTTTCACACTTTTCCCTTTAGCTTGTCTAAATTTTTTCCAATCCATGATAGCTTTCTACATGTCTAAAATCATTCCATGATAGCACAAAGCATAAATCATATGAACAATATAAAAACCATAATGCACAAAGAAACCATAACACAGGATATATGTGGTTCACCCCCAGCCTCGGGCTATGTCCACCAACTCTTCTTCTCTTTATTGTCTTTTGTCAATCATCTACATGCACAAAGCCACAAAATCCTACTCCGCATAGGACAAGAGATCTGGGCACACTTCGCTAGATCCTCCTTCCCCGAGTTGGGTTATAGCACAAATCCCTCTTACAATATACACAATATTCTTACGTCCACTTGCACTTAGCTCTGCAAGTGTTCAACAAAACATGCACAAAGCATTTACATCTATCTCTTGCACTTATCACAACACCACTTAGATCTTCTAGGTCTTGTTACTTCTTCTTACATCGCCTAAATACTTATTTATACATTACAAAAAGGGCCTGAACATGGGTAAACACATGGGTCAACATCCCCATACCCGTTACATAATCCCAAAACCAAAAAATCCCTAAAAAGGGGCCAAGATCCTGCGATCTCTGCTTCGACTTGCGTTCCACCTTTGACAGCCTGTCAAAGTCCCAAAAATAGGTCAAACATGACCAACGATCCTCAAAAATTGGTCAAGGGCCAACATGCCCCCAACACTCACTTGTGACTCATCTTGAGTCACTCTGATCTAGGTATCTCTGCTTCAAACGCATCGATCTTGGCTCGAGCTTCTTCAACCTGTTGCTGCGCCAAGGCCTCCTTCTTGATGAACTGTTTAATAACTGCTTCGTTGATATGTCCGTTTAAGCACTGTTCGACTGCAGTGATGACTTGCTCTAGTTTTTCTCCTCAGCCTTTAATATCCACGAACAGTTGACAAGCCTCGTCCTAAATTGGTTGGAGCCTCTAACTCACTTCCATGACTTTTCTCTGAATGGTGTGGACCTACTGTTGAGAAATGCACTATTCTTGGGATCACTTCATCCTCTCAACTACTGACAGGGGCTTCAATTGTGCCTGTACTATTTTTTATTTCTTCTTTGCCTCTTGGAGTTGTGACTCTAGTGCCTTCAATTTAGGATCCTCAGTGAGTCGCTCATAAGTCTAGGCACTACGATCGTAGATCTAAGTCTGCTATTCTTTGATGAAGTTGCTAGATGGCTTCCACGAGCTGTTGTTGACCCTTGACCAAGTTTTGAAGAATACTTGGTCATATTTGACCACTTTTGGGACCACGATAGCTTGCCAAGGAAGGAGCGCAACGCGAAGTGGAAATTAAGGAAGCAAGACCTATTTTTGGGTCCATTTTAGGGTTTTGGGTTGATGTAATGGGAAAGGGATGTCGGCCTGTGGGTTTACCCATGCTTAGGCCCATTTTGTAACCTATAAATAGGAAATGTAAATAGAGGAGAATAGTAGGGATGATAGTAATGTAGTACATCTATGTGATGTATAGATGAAATCTTAGTGCTAGTAACTGGATCTATGTGATCGAACGTATCTTAGAGTGCTCTGTGCATGAGATTGAAAAGATATTTGCAAGTTGTTGTAGTCTTGTTCTGAAGAGAAAGGAAGAAGGATCTAGAGAGATGTGCAGATCTTCTGTCCTGTGTGAAGTAAGGGTCATTGAAGCTCTATGCTGTAACTGCTTGACCAAGATAATATAAAGAAGACTTTGTGGACGTAGCCCGAGGGGGCACAAAATTTGAACAAAGAAAAGGCGAGGTTACTCCTCTGAGAGATGAGGAAGATCCCTCCAAGAAAAGGAATATTACCCCACCAAAGCCCTCATCCCGAAAGAAATCTAAGGCCACCCATACTATGCTTAAAACTACCCTTACCCTGGATGATTTCAACTTCTTAATTGATGCACTAAATGATGTTTCACTAGAGCTCGTAGAAAATAAAGAAGAAAAATAGGAGGAGATATTCTACCAGATCATGGGCGAACTCAAAGAAGTGCAACAGGCACTCCGGTCCAACCAAGAAGTTTCTACAGTGCCCTTAAAAATGGAAATATCAGGAACAGGCAATGATCCCACACAATTACGCCAGATCACCAAAAAATTTGAAGCTCACCTTCAACGAGATCAAGAAGACATAGTGCAAGCCACCCAGACTTTGGTGCAAGAACAAAGTGCACATGAATAGAAATAGAGGAAGGAAGAACAGGAGTAGCTTGGCTTACAAGCGAAGTGGGAGGAGGAAAAAGCACAGTTACAACAGAGCAAGGACTAGCTGCTAGCAGAGCAACTTGAAGTATAGGAAAGATTTCACAAAGCACTGCACTCTGTGACGGTCATAGAAGTGAAGATGGAAGACCATCTCCCACAGCAGGTGACTCAACTGGAAGAAGTAATCCAACAACTGCAATAGTACATCACAGATCTAGAGCTTCACACCGTGCCTGAGACACCCTAAGAGATAATAGATCTAAGAGAGGTCACTTCTCAAAGTACAATCAACCAATTAAAAACTTTATCTTTGGAATATAGGTAGCTAAGCACTAGAAGCACCCAGACTTATGAAACCCTCGCAGAGAATCCAAAATTGTAGACATTGGAGGCACAAATCCAAGAAGCAAAGAAGCACGCAGATGTGCTACAAGTGCAGCTGAAGTTCGTGACCCTAGTCAAAATAATGAAGAGGTTCGCAGAACAAGGCACAACCCAACAACAAGTACCCATGCTGCAAAGTAAAGTAATGGAAGTCTCTCAACGACTGCAACCACTCCAAGAGAAGGCATGCCAACTTCTCACCGAACTTGAAAGCCAGGGAGATGAACTTGAATAGGGTGTCATCACTGCAGAACAACACCTGAAAGGACTGCTCAATGACACAGTAATTTAGGAATTTACTAAACAAGAGGTTGTCACATTGCAGCATGTCAAAGAAGATCGAGCCAAGCTTGAAGCGTTCGAAGTAGAATTGGTCAAACCTGAGTGACTCAGGATGAGTCACAGGTGAGTGTTGGGGGCCTATTGTCCCTTGACCAAGTTTTGAAGAATACATGGTCATATTTGACCACTTTTGGGACTTTGACAACCTGCGAAGGAAGGATCGCAAGGTGAAGCGGAAATTAAGGAAGCAAGACCTATTTTTGGGTCCATTTTAGGGTTTTGGGTTGATGTAACAGGAAAGGGATGTCGGCCCGTGGGTTTACCCATGCTTAGGCCCATTTTGTAATCTATAAATAGTCAATGTAAATAGAGGAGAATAGTAGGGATGATAGTAATGTAGTGCATCTATGTGATGTATAGCTAAAATCTTAGTGCTAGTAACCATATCCGTGTGATCAGATGTATCTTAGAGTGCTCTGCGCATGAGATCATAAATCTATGTGCAAGTTGTTGTAGTCTTGTGCTGAAGAGAAAGGAAGAAGGATCTAGCGAGCTACGCAGATATTCTGTCCTGTGCAAAGTAAGGTTCATTGAAGCTCTGTGCTATAACTTCTTGACCAAGATAATATAAAGAAGACTTTTTAGATGTATCCCCAGGGTGGGGGTGAACCACAATAACTGTGTGTATAGTGCTTTGTGCTTCGATCTAATGTGTTTTATCTCTTTCTTGTCTAAGTTCTTGATGTGATTAAGTAGATCTAGTTATGCTCTGTGATGATTATATATGAATGAATGTTAGATCTGATATATAAGATTCTTAGTGCTTGATCTGTTGAATCTAACCTATATTCCCGTGGCTAAGTATTGAATCATATTTAGTATAAGTATTCACTGCGATGCTTTGTGCTATCTGCGAAGTACTAGACGGGTTAAATATTGATAAAGGATCTATGCTAAGTGTCTTGTAAAAGATATAATCACAGATCTATGTCCCAGCTAAGGTTGCAGACATCTGACTCCTGCAACCACCCCTGCCTCTACCTCGGGTGAGACTTCATCTTCTTCACAGGTGTTGCCAAAAGGGCCGGTAGTTAGGGTTTTTTTTGTTCTCTCTTGAGCGTTGAACCCTAGGTCTGCCCCTATGCCAACAAATGGTTCTGTTTCCGGGACATGAACTATGATTGCTGGGAACAAAAGAAGAAAAAGATTTGTGTGAACTAAGCTCTGTGCGTAGATCTTTTTCCCTAGTGCACAGTATTATACTTGAGCTACAAAGCTTTGTGCCGAGAAAAAGAGGTTGGATCTAAAGGGAAAAGGTCAGATCTATAGAAAAAGAGGTGAGATATGAAGGGGAAAGGTTAGATATGCAAGAAAGAGGTTGATACAGAAGAAAAGAAGTGATATCTGAACACTCTATGCTTTAAGAAAAGTAAAAGTGGAAACTTTATGAAGGAAAAAAGTCAGATCTGCAGAAAAGAGGTAAGATATGTAAGCTCTATGCTCTGATAATGGTAAGAATAGTCAAAATTTTTAGATTTGAAATCTTTTTGCTCTGTAGAAGTAAGATAAGTGAAAGTTTTTGTTTCTAAAGCATGGATCTAGGTATGTTTGATAGATTCTGTCCTAGCTTCAAAACTAGGGAATTAATAGATGAAAGAAAGTTTGATATGAATAGATCTGATAAGTATAGTGATAGATATGGTATACCTATGCATCGAAAGAATGTTTGGACTAACAAGTGGATGTAAGATCCTAGAAAGATTTTTTTGCAAGATAGACACCATGATCATGGTGCACAGTACATAAGGAGTTGGGGAACATCTAAATGAAAGAGAGGATTAACCCTCTGTTATAGTTGCAGAAGACCGGGACATCTTGCTAAGGAATGCCTTCGGAGAAGACCTGGTTGCCTTTGTTGTAAGGACATGGACCATGAAGTATTGGATTTCCCTAGAATGATTGCTAGGCTTGAGAAGCTGAATATGGAGCAAGAAAACCCTGAAGGAGATCAAGAGACCAAGATTATAGTAGAAACCCACAAAGAATCAGAAAAGATATTGCTACAAATGAAAGATACCTTGAATGACCACCAACATGTTAGGCTATCAGAGATCTTCAAAGAAAAGGAGAAAATCGAAGGAAGAATAGGGGGCTTTGACATTGACTATACTCTTGATGAAGAAACACAAGTGAACATTATGCCAGAAAGAACTTGGGAAGCTATAGGAAAGCTTGCCATGATCCCTTCCCTAGGAGGAACAAGTTTCTTCAGAGGAAAGCTAGTAAACCTATGTGGAAGGCTCGCCCAGATATCTATGAATATCAATGGAACTTTGACAGAGGAACACTTTGAGATCATAAAATTTGTTGAAGACAATGCCCCGTTTACCATGCTCATAGGAAAACCTTGGATTGATAGAGAACAAGGCAGACGAAAAGAAGAAGAAAAAGTTTTGGAATAGAAGAAGAAAGAGTTAAAAGACTTTATGACCAGAAGGATCACCCACTTAATTGAAGAACAGAAGAGCAGATCGCAGATATTTAATATTAGAAACTTCGATGTCAAAGCTAAGAGAACACTTGAGGATCCGCAAAACATCGAGTTACCTATCTTTGATACAGAAGTAGTATTATCAAGGAACCCTAGGAAAGACTTTCAACAACGCGAAGTAACTAAGACCACAGAAGATAAACATCAGAATGGTAAAATAATTACTGAGACAAATATCATTGGGAAGAAGGCTAGGAAGTTAAGAAAGAAAAGGGCTAATACTGTAAGGTTACAATAGGTTCTAGGGGACACTTCGCAGCAAGAAGAATTGCAAAATTGGAGTTTTGCCGAGATATAAGAACAATGACATAGAGTACTTCGCCATGAAAAATCAATATAGCCATTGGAACCGATATACCCATTTGATCGCCACTCTGAATGGATCGAAAAAAAGTTATGGGTTACCACTAGACCATTGGATAGCACCAGAATGGATAGAACGAAGTTAATCAAGGCCCCATGTTCGTTGCAAGCAGACTGTTGTTGAGATTGCCTACTTAACCCATCACACCATGCACTGAGAATACTTTTTTCTAACTGAGAATTTGAGCGTGAACCCTAAGATTTACTTACCCTGAGATAATTGCCTTACTATTCACTGTAGTCTCTGAATTCCTTTTGCACCCAAGCCAAATGACCCAAGTTTGTATGTCGGACGAGCTCAGCGCTGCTGAGAAAATTGTTGAAGAAGTTCTAATTGATTTAATGACTATGAGAGTCATGTCAAAATGAAGAATGTCTATAGGTGTATAGGCATCATCCTTGGGAGCACTGCTAGCTTCCCCCTCCACTGCTCGAGCAGGACCATCCCGATCGCCTTCGGAAAGGTGATCTAAGTTCAGAAATGACTTCGCCAATGTGAAAATGATCCCAAGAATATTGCTTAAATATATCCCACCACTAAGAGGAAGATTGAATCGAGATATTGTACCTAGAGACTTTGACTATGCTGTAGTCACTGCGTACCTCTTGAAAGGGGTGCACGCAGTTCATGCTGACCAGGAGAAGCTCACCGCACTGAAATTTAGTGATTTCAACCTTGGAGATCACAAGGTATACAGTATGCTATCCCCACACAAGTACTTGACTATTACAAAAGGAAAGAACCCCAATATTGTACCACAACAATGGCCCCATAACCTTGCACAGTCAACCACTCATCACACCCAACACACTTCATAGGTTTAGACCTTTGATGAAATTCAACATAGATCGTCACTGCACCTACATCACAGCGCATGAATATGAGCACAAACAACAAATCCAGTCATATTACAAGATGACAAAAGATGACTTGGAGGAGATTACCAAGGAATGGTCGGTAGACCTCCTTGTTGTAGAAGACCCCACAGAGATGTCCGACGTAGATATCCCTGAAGCTATGCCGGATACACCAGGACCGTGCAAGACTAAGAAGGATGTGGAAGTTCAAGATATCCATAGCACATCCATGAATACTGCTTCACTCTCACCTATGAAGGGAGGTGATGATGAAGAACTAGGGGGAACAAAAGTTGAACATAGAAAAGGTGAGGTTACTCCACTGATAAATGAGGAAGATCCCTCCAAGAAAAGGAAGATTACCCCTCCAAATCCCTCATCCCAAAAGAAATCTAAGGCCACCCAGACCACGCTTAAAACTACCATTACCCTGGATGATTTCAACTTCTTAATTACTACACTAAATGATGTTTCACTAGAGCTCGCAGAAAAGTAAGAAGCAAAGAAGGAGGAGCTATTCCACTGGATCAAGGGAGAACTCAAAGAAGTGTACCAGGCACTCCGACCTAGCCAAGCAGTTTCTACGATGCCCTTAACAATGGAAATATTAGGAACAAGCGATGAGCCCACACAGTTATGCCAGATCGCCGAAAAAGTTGAAGCTCACCTTCGACGTGCTCAAGAAGACATAGTGCAAGCCAACCAGACTGCGCACATGAAGAGAAATGGAGGAAGGAAGAATAGGAGAAACTTGCCTTATAAGCAAAGTGGGAGGAGGAAAAAGCATAGTTACAGCAGAGCAAGGACCAGTTGCTAGTAGAGCAACTTGAAGTACAGGAAAGAGTTCACAAGGCACTACGCTCTATGAAGATCATAGAAGTGAATATAGGAGACCATCTCCCACAATAGGTGACCCAACTGGAAGAAGTAATCCAACAACTTCAACAATGCATCACAGATCTGGAGCTCCGCATTGTGCCTGAGACACCCTAAGAGATAAGAGATATAAGAGAGGCCACTACTCGAAGCACAGTCAACTGATTAAAAACTTTGGCTTTGGAATATAGGCATCTAGGCACTAGAAGTGCCCAGACTTATGAAACCCTCATAGAGAATCCAGAATTGTAGACATTGGAGGCACATCTCCAAGAAGCAAAGAAACATGCAGATGTGCTACAAGCGTAGCTGAAGTCTGTGACCCCATTCAAAATAATGAAGAGGTTCACAGAACAACGGAAAACCCAACAACAAGTACACATGATGCAAACTAAAGTAATGGAAGTCTCTCAACGACTGCAACCACTCCAAGAGAAGGCATGCCAACTGCTCGTCAAACTTGAAATACGGGGAGCTGAACTAAAATAGGGTGTCATTACTGTAGAACAACACCTGGAAGGACCACTCAATGACATAGTAATCCAGGAATTTACTGAACAAGAGGTTGTCGCACTGCAGCAGGTCGAAGCAGCTTGAGCCAAGCTTGAGGCATTTGAAGCATAAATGGTCAGACCTTGGTGACTCGAGACGAGTCACATGTGAGTGTTGGGGGCTTGTTGGCCCTTGACCAAGTTTTGAATAATACTTGGTCATATTTGACCACTTTTGGGACTACGACAACTTGCCAAGGAAGGAGCGCAACGTGAAGTGGAAATTAAGGAAGCAAGACCTATTTTTGGGTCCATTTTAGGGTTTTGGGTTGATGTAACGAGAAAGGGATGTCAGCCCGTGGGTTTACCCATGCTTAGGCCCATTTTGTAATCTATAAATAGGCAATGTAAATAGAGGAGAATAGTAGGGATGATTGTAATGTAGTACATCTATGTGATGTATAGCTGAAAGCTTAGTGCTAGTAACTGGATCTGTGTGATCAGATGTATCTTAGAGTGCTTTGTGCATGAGATCGGAAAGCTATGTGCAAGTTGTTGTAGTCTTGTGTTGAAGATCAAGGAAGAAGGATCTAGCGAGCTGTGCAGATCTTCTGGCATGTGTGAAGTAAGGGTCATTGAAGCTCTGTGTTGTAACTACTTGACCAAGATAATATAAAGAAGACTTTGTGGACGTATCCCCAGGGTGGGGGTGAACCAGGGTAACTGTGTGTATACTGCTTTGTGCTTCACTCTAATGTGTTTTATCTCTTTCTTGGCTAAGTGCTTGATGTGATTAAGTAGATCTAGTTATGCTCTGTGCTAATTATATACAAATGAATGTTAGATCTGATATATAAGATGATTAGTGCTTGATCTATTGAATCTAACCTATATTCCCGTGGCTAAGTACTGAATCATCTTTAGTATAAGTATTCACTACGATGCTCTGTTTTATCTGCGAAGTACCAGCTGGGTTAAATATTGATAAAGGATCTATGCTAAGTGCCTTGTAAAAGACATAATCACATATCTGTGTCCCAGCTAAGGTTGCAGACATCTAAGTCCTGCAACCACCTCTGCCTCTACCTCGGGTGAGACTTCATCTTCTTCACACGTGTTGTCGAAAGGGCTGGTAGTTAGGGTTTTGTTTGTGCGATCTTGAGTGCTAAACCCCGAGTCTTCCCCTGTGCCAATAACTGCGCTACTAATTCTCCACTGGGTCTTCTTCCTTTGGCTTTAAGCCCGTCACAGAGCGAAGTTCTCTATCGACTGCTTCTTTGACTCCAAGATGTTTTGCAAGCAACTGCTATTTTTCTTGCTTGATTTGCGCTTTATCCTCTACAAAATTTGTTTGAAGGTCATGATTCTTCTTTTTTGCAACCCAACATTCCTCTACCTTTTCCTCTTGGGCTTGTTTTAGGGCCGTTGTGGCCTATTATTTCTCATCTTACACTTGACGAAGGCGAGCTTCAGTCACATAAGCTAATCTGGGAAATTGGGCTGGCTCATCTCCCAACTCTGGTTCTTCTGATGGTAGGGGTGAAATGGACACTGGGCAGCTGGATTGAAGGGTCTATTGTACCCCTCTGAATTCTACCTCAAATTTATCATACATGGCTGCTTGCTTGGATTCTTTGTTCTGCATAATGTCCTGCGAAGCATATGATACGACTGCGATGATGAATTCGAAGTCATCGACCGTGAGCATAGTCTGCATCTTAGTCATGGTGGCTCTGGATTTCTTTCGGGAAGTAGGTTTCATGGGAGAAACCTTCCTTTTCTTAGAGGGATCAGTCTCATCCACAGGATCCATAGGTGGTGTTACTTCGCCTTGCTTCTACTAATCTTCTTTTCCATTGTTCTTTTATTTATCTACTTCGTCATCACCTCCTCTTCCAGGTGACTCTGAAGCAGTTTCTTCGGATGCACTACTCAGGTTTTGGACCTCTTCAGTCTTCTTCCTTCTGCTAGGTCCAGGTGTATCCTGTCCTTCGAGAGTGGTCTCCCGGCTACCAATTAGTTTAGGGTCTGACATTTCTATGGGGTCAGCAGGGATTAGGAGATCTGCAGACCAATCCTTGGTTATATCTTTGAGGTCCTCCTCTGTCAGCTTGTAGTATGACTGAAGCTCTTCTTTATGCTCATCTGTGCATTTAGTGATATAAATGAAGTGTCGATTTGCACATAAATTCATGAGGGGTATGAATCGGTGCAGGGTGTTCAACATCATGCGAGGGACAACCTCGATAGCTCTCTTCAACTAGATATAGTATGTGTGGAATACTACGTTCGAATTCCACTATTTTCCCATATCGCTCGAGTACCAGAGCATGGTGAAATTCACAGTGTGTGGCTCGAATGACTCAATGTAGGGGAAGGTCGCACCTTCCATCATCTCCCAAGCAGTAAATGCGATGAGGATTAGGAGCTAGCTAAAGTGGAACTCATATCCTTGATCCTGAGCTTCGCGACAGTCCAATTCCAATTGGTTGACCAAGTACTTCACCCAGTTCATCTGGAGTGCTTCTACACATTTCCCGATGAGGTTAATAATGAATCATGTGACCTGTGTAGGTCTGTTCTTTCTCATGAGATTTCCTGCGATCATCTGGTAGGCCAGACCCACTGCGCCATTCTAGATGGAAGTTACCTTGTAGCCTCACATCCCTACATTTCCATATGTGTCTTTGATATTCTATGCCAATGGGTGATCTGTAGCCTTCCCTGGGTAGAAGTCCTATGGGTCGGGTCCCTACATGCTCAATCTGGTGATCCTATGGATCAACGTTGGATCGAATGTGATGCGTCTATCTATCCATAGATAGCCACCATGGTAACATGATAACATGATATTAACAAACACATTAACCTCTTGGTGCCTTCCAAAGTGTGGAATCTTCATCACATTCAAGAGGGTGGACTGCGCAAGGTTCATAGTCCATGGATGGGGAGTTATTTTTGAGTTCTTCCCCTTCGTCCTAGTCAAATACTTCTAAGGAGTGAGCATGTTTTAGTTCTTGTGGTCCCCTAGGTTGAAGTCCCTGAACTTCAACCTTGCGATATTATCCTGTTGCATTCTAAATGCACATATCCCCTTCGAGAGGTACACAGTAACCATTTTATAATCAAAGTCTCTTGGGACACTATCATGACTCACCACGCCAACCAAAGGTGGGATGTAGTCGGGTAGGATAGTTGGGATTAAATTATCATTTTCCAAGTCATCTCGATGCTTGGTTCTCTTCTCTGTTGTAGGTCAGGATGGTCTGGATCCGTGAGAAGTCGACGGGGAGGCTTACACTCCTCACGTCAATGAGGCATGAATTCCTATGGACATCAATTTCTAGGCCATTAGATCAATTAGAACTTATTCAAACGATTTCTCCACGACACTGAGCTCGTTTGAAATTCATGCTCAAGATCAGATAACTTAGGTCAATGACTGAATGCACAATGCAATAGAACATGTGTCAATCTCAGTAAACAACACGGTAGCAATGAGTTCTCTCTGATACAATTCAAAAAAGTGTTCTTGGTGCAATATTCGACGGAATAAGTAGACAACGATGTAACAAATCTCTCCAACGAACAAGAGGCCTTCATCAATACAGTTCTTTCCATTGTGGTGCAGTCCCAATGGTTCTATGGTGAGCTTTCTGGTCATAACTATTGTTTTAACCATTCAGAAGTGTCGGTCTAACGGTCATAATGCCTTCAACGGTTATATTTCTTCGCCATGGTGAAGTGCTATGTTGCGTTGTTATGATATCCCGACGAAGTTCTAGTTTTGAAAATATTCCTTCTACGAAGTTCCCTCTGGAACCTTCTGCAACTTTTCTATATTTGCTCTCTTCTTACTGAGCTTTCTAGACTTCTTCCCGGTGATCTTCGTTTCAATATTCCTCTTTCCATTTTGATTCTTGTGTTCTTTTGGCATAGTAACTTCACGTTGTTGAGATTCTTTAATAGGGTTAGAGAGTAGTACTTATTCTCTATCCGAGGTAGGTGCTCCACTCTTCAGTGAGTCTTTGTGTGTTCTTTCAACTTCAACATCCGAGTTTCTGGTTCTAAACGACTTTTATCTGTTCTCCTATTCTTAAATCAAGTGGGATATCCTCCTAGTCATGAAATATTTTAATTCTTTCTTCTTATGTTCTAAGGATTCCTCTTCTTTTCGTCTGGTATGATCCTTCTCAATCCAGGTTTTTCTTGGTAACATAGAAAATGGGGCACTGTTCTCAATAAATTTAACAACCTCTGAATATTCCTCTGTTGATGTTCCATGAGCATTCATAGATATTTGGGTGAGTCTTCCAGATAGGTTTATCAACTTTCCTCTAAATAATCCTATTCCTCCCAAGGAAGGACTCATAGCAAGATTTTCTAAAATTTCCCAAGTTCTTTCCGTCATGATATTCGCTTGTGTTTCCTCATCCAGAACACAGTCAATGTTGAAGTCTCCTATTCTTGTTTCTATGTACTCTTTTTCTTTGAAGATCTTTGATAAGTTGAAATTCTTTTGATCATTCAGGGTTTCTTTCATCTATAGCAATATATTATCTGATTCTTCCCAGGGTTTGTTGAGCGAAAATGTTGTCGTTTAATTCCGTCGTAGTAATTGCCCAACCATTTAATTTGTCAATCCGAGGTTCGTAGGCTTACGAAGCACATGCACTATATATGCAGGATTAGGCACCTAACTTCTAATGAAAATTCAATCAAAACCTGACTCTTGCATTCCACTTAATAAAACTTAGTTGTTGTAGGCATGAAAACACTAGCTCCCCTTCAGGAGGCCTTCTCGGAATGTTTCAAATAACCCATCAACAATCAAGATCATCAAGTAAACACTCACGCATTGAAAATAAATAAACTTAAAAGGTTTAGTTGTTGTAGGAAAGAAAACACTAGCTCCCATTCAGGAGGTCTTCTCGGAATGTTTCACAAAACCCATCAACAATCAAGATCATCAAATGAACACTCATGCATTGAAAATAAATACTCTTAAAAAGGCTTCGTTGTTGTAGGAAAGAAAACACTAGCTCCCATTCAGGAGGTCTTCTCGGAATGTTTCACAAAACCTATCAACAATCAAGATCATCAAATAAACATTCATGCATTGAAAATAAATAAACTTGAAAAGGCTTAGTTGTTGTAGGCATGAAAACACCAGCTCCCATTCAGGAGGTCTTCTCAGAATGTTTCACAAAACCTATCAACAATCAAGATCACACTGTTGTAGGCATGAAAACACTAGCTCCCATTCAGGAGGTCTTCTCAGAATGTTTCACAAACCTATCAACAATCAAGATCATAAAAACAATAAAGCATATAAACCTATTCAAAGTAAAAAGAAAATGCTACTATGATCTATTTGGAGTGAGATCAATTCTCCCAAGAACAAAGTAACATATGAACTAAAGCATTCTAAATCTAAACTAAAGAATGGAAACCGACATGAAAAGAAAGCTTGATTCTTATTTCATCATAAGTTGGATACAATGCTCCAAGAGTCCTCATCTTGAAATGGAGGAGGCACTCCTATTTATACAAAAGTTTAAGATAACTTAGATCCACAAATCTCTCCTAGATCCACAAATGTCTCATTTGGTTACAACCATGTGCTTACACATATCAAGTGATATCTCTACAAATCCTCTCACAAATATTTCTTTCATGATTAATCTCCATCCAAGATACTTGAGTAGATCTCCAAATCTTTATCAAATCTTCAAAGGGTTGAAGAGGGAATTCGAATTTGAGACTTGATGGTCAAATTTGACTTGGTTGGAGTCTTCAAATACACCTGTAAACATCATGAAACTCATCCCACTTTCATATATAAGTGTAAACATGTCATTTTCCAATATTTAATCATAAATTCACTCAAAAACACTAAAATAGATGCATTGGAAAATAATATGTCTAAAACCCATGTAATCATGAAAAATAGTTTATGTAAGGGTGTGGAAAAGCGAAATATGGTTAAAAGTGAAGTGAAAGTGAAGTGAAAATGTTGGTAAAAAGATGACACTTTGGCGACTCAACATCTCCCCCCAACTGAAGGTGTTCTCCGTCCTCGGAAAATGTAGCAAATAGGGAACGTCATGGAGTGACAAATAGGGAAGGACATGAAATAGTGAAGGATATGGAAGGAAAAATAGGAAATTTTTTTCCAAATACATGTCTTTTAGCATTCAAGGAATTATTGATTAAAGATTGGAAAACAACATACCTTCACTTACCTGAGAAGATCATCTGAGAGATCTTTGTATGGCTGAAATCTTTTGGCTGCTACTATTGTATCATGGAAGATGTCACTGCTGCAATATCATATGGAAATTGACTACTGCTGTAGTTGTGACTGATGTCTGCTGGATCAGAAAATGTGAAGTGGAGGAAGCTGAACTGCTGCTGAATGAATCATGGAAGAGAGAAAGTGGAACTGCTGTAGTCTCATGTGGCGAAAGTCATGCTGCTGTAATTGCTGATAGAGTCATGAAAAGTGTATAGTCTTCACCTGCTCCAAAACCCGATGGTACAATTCTAGTCATGCGAATGAATGTGTCGATGTCGAGCATGAAGAGAAGTCATTGGATTACCGACCATTGATGAATGTCGTTAACCAATGCGAGACAACTCACCATTGATGTCAATGAGTGCCAAGGTACCCGAGTACATCTTGCGAAGTGCGAATGAATGAGCTGATGTCGAGCCACTTGCAAGATCTGACGATCAAGGGACAATGATGTATTCCCATGATTGTCAGCGAGAGAACTTGCCATTAAGGCATGCAAGCCTCTAGGTACTCAAATGGACTCTAGTCTATATCCCAGATAAGGTGCTGAGGTCGATGGGGCAAGACTTGTTGAAAGGTGGGCCTTAAGGAATCCCACATCAATCAACGCGAGTTGTACAAAATGATTGGTAGGACTATAGATGAAAAAGATCTCAGTAGCAACAGTGTTTATGAAAGAAAGCAGGGTAATGTAGTCGTCAAAAAGAGAACTGAATGGTTTTATTTGCAAGGAAAAATGAATGGAAAAATAGGAAAGAGATGTATGCGACTCAGAAAGGTAGGCGTGTACGAAGTTATGAAGGATAAGGCAATGGAAAGTGAACTTCACGACATGGATGACGAATAAGCGTAAAAGGAGAAAGGTAAGTGATCATGTCATGGCGTAATTGGTTTTCTGAAAGATGGCAGTGTAGCGACAAATGTCATGACATGTGCCAAAAAAAATTAGCTCCTTAAAGCTTTTCACGAGAATACTTTTCTGAAGAGTTTTGCGATTCTTGAGAATCACTTCGGCATGAGATTGGATCATCTTTGTACCTGAAAAATCTTAGTACCAATTCCTGCACTAAAACTTGTGAGATCTTTGAAAAAAATATGAAGTACAAGAATGAATGCAAGCAAATCAAATTCAAAAACCAAAGTATATTTTACCTGTTTCCCTTCACGCGCTTATTCCATTGTTGATTTCTGCATGAAGCGACTTTTAAGAAGAAACCAAGTGAGCAAAAAATCGTAAAAACATTATTGTTTTCAGGAATGATGAAAAAGGTCCATTTGCAATTTTATTTGTTATTTTTATTTTTAAGTTTTTAATGTTTTTAATTTTTATAATGTTTTTCTTTTGCAAAAAGGTTATTGCTTAGGTTTTGTTTGTTTTTATTAATTTTTTTTTTTTTTTTATAGAATTGCAATCAGAAAGCAACCATGGCATTTTAATAATTCCAAAATTTATTTATCTAGAGAAAAAAAAAATGGCGTTTGCCTAAGCTTGCGTAGCTTGTCAAAGATTCTGTTTAGAGTAGTTTTCAGCATTTGTCTTGATGATGTGAGATTGAAATGAAGATGACAGCTCAAAGTGGCATTCTTTGTCTAACTCTCAAAGAATTAGTTGGATCAAAGAACAGATTCCAATTATGATTAGCTGGGATAATCTACTAGAAATCCACCCCCAACGCAAAATGGAAACTGTTGAGAGAGCTAATTGAGATAATGTATATATTAATAGAAACAAATAACAACTTGCCCAAAAATCAAGCCCTTTTTGACAGTGTCTTCCTCAATCCTTTGATGATTCTCCCGAACCAATATATATTCATTAATGAGAACAATGGAGGTGTTATATATATAAAAAAAGAGCTGTGGGATTTAGCTGGAATGATCAGTTTCACCTCACCATAATGGATGTAAACATGGATGAAAAGGTAAATGAACAATATAACTCTTGCAACCAGCCAGACAAGGAACAATGCAACTCCATTTATGACATAAACCTTTGACTTCTTCAGCGCTGCAGTGTCTAGATACTATCTCAAATTTATTTTCGGTGTGGTGCTTTTGACAAAAGAACCATATAGATATAGATTAAAGCCAAAGTATCATTCGTAGTTCAGACAGAAAATAACCCATCGACACCCCCAAAATAAAGGTTGAGAACAACGAATTTCGGAGAGTAACTGGTCCATCTTCATTATCACGGAAAATATCAGAAAAGAACAATAGGTATATAGGAAAAAAAACTGAAACAAGAATTGCATGTGCAGTAGAGAAACTCCTGTTGTTCCATTCAAACATCATATAAGATCCACTTGCTCGTTTCTGGCCGTGAAGATAATGATGCCAATTGAACATTCGTTGCCAATTGAACATTCAGCTATTCGCTTTTGACAAACTTGGTTGTCAGGACGCCCCTTCTGAAGAACACTCTTGGCACTTGTTGCCTTCACTATCAAATTGTGGCTAGAAGTTCCCGATCGAAGCTGATCAATTTTGGTAAACACGAGCTTCCTCAAATTCGTATTGGGACCGGCATTATCTCTCTCTCATTCCTCAACATAAAACTCTTAAAAATTCCTGAAAACCCCTCTCAACAATGGCAAAAGAATCACATAATTGGTTGTTCCATTGCATACTCTCTTAAAAGCGAATTTGATTGGTACTGATAAGCCTCTGACTCCATGAAATTCGTTGCAATAATAATCATAGTGATCTAGATTCGGGTATCATGCTTCCGCTAAAAAGCACTTTTCACAGACACCTTTCTAACTCGTGGTTAACCTGGATTTTGTGCTTCTGGTCGGCGTGCATGAATTGTGGCTCCTTCCTCTCTCACAGGCAATGTTTCTTCTGCTTAGAGACGTCTTAGAAATTGCAAAAACAGGAGCAATTCTCACGACAGCGGGATGAGAGCAAAGCAAAATCCACCGGGATGAATGCAGTCCAGAAGGCTTATGCAAAGCAAAAATGTTTGTAATGCATGTTACTGAGCAGCTAAATTCCTGGCGTTAAAAAGGTGCACGTGAACGCAAATGGCTTGCAATTTCAGAGGCACTTGAACGATGTAGATATGATTGAGAAGCCCGTGTTCTCTGTATGGCTTATGATCTTAAAATGGGCGAATCGACATATGTAACGCTCCATCACTGCTAGTAACTATTTCTTCCTGTGGATTTCAGATTTCTGAGGGTTATGGGAAGACAAAAAGCTTTGAACCTTTCAACAGAGGCACAAACAAAAAAAAATTGTTCTTCAGTTTGAATCTTTATAACACCATTCTCCCATCGTTTTCTGGCGGATCCAGAGTTCTGGTTTTGACAGGTTCATTAGTTGGATCGAAAACCTATTCTTCCGCAAACGCAAACACGTATTTTCTAAAAAAAAGGTGCACACGTATCCGAGTTGTTTTTAACCGTTCGCCTCTGATGTAATCTGTGATATGATCGAATTCTAATCTCTTCTCCCAAACGGTTATCCAAGGAAATAATTTGGCATCCGCGCATGCTGGGATCTAGTTGTTTTTCAGTTAAGATTAGGTGGATTTGTAACAAACACGACCTATTCTTAGGCTGACTAGGAAGACGAATTCGTTTAGTTCTTTGCAAAATAGTTAGCTCCCTCCATGTCTATATAGATTCACGGTTTTATGATTTGCCAGTGGCAGTATGCTTTCACAACTCTCGTAACATCCTTGCGAACATATTTTTATTTTCACGCAGGTTCTTTCAATTTATATGCCTGCCATCTACAGCGCTCTCCGGTGCATGTCCTCTAAAGGTTTCGTCGGAGGTCTTTCGTATGGGATAGATAATTAGACTCTCAGAGATTCCTTTGCAACCTTTGGCGATGTCACGGAGGCACGGATTATTAATGACAGTGAGACTAGCAGATCCGAAGGCTTTGGTTTCGTCGCCTTTGCTTCTCCAGATGAGGCCAATTCTGCCGTCGAGGCCACGAATGGAAAGAACCTTCAAGGCCGTTCCATTCGTATTGCACAAGAGTGAAACTTTGGTGGCGGCCATCTTATTGCAATATCTATTGCTTCCTCAAGTGAAAACACGCGTTTCTGTGTTCCAACAGGAATATCTATGTCAATGAGAGAGTTATCCAATGACTAACTTTGATCATGGCTGGCAGAAATAATTTTTTGTATTTTATTCTGATGTCTACCCCTGTATCAAGACTTTGTAATGGATCCAGAACCAATTTAAATTCTTGAAATATTTCTATGGGGCATTTTCTAATGGTGTGTTGAAGAAAAACATTTTTAAATGTTTTTTTTTTTTTTTTTAAATTTTTTTTTTTTTTTAAATGTTTTATATTTTTATATATAATTTTTTTTTTTAATGTTTTATTTCTAGGCACAAAGATATAAAAACTAAATTTTATTTTTTATTTTTTAATTTTATATATATATATATATATTCCTATAAAAATGAATCATAATTTAAACTTAAAGC